>PVJH01006088.1:0-52357 GCA_004026705.1 Nesogale talazaci
AAAAAAAAAGGATGGGCTTTTATATTTTGGATTGCTCACAAAATAAATCTGAAATTACATTACATTGTTAGCATTTTGGCTAACAGCAGGCTAACTCTTTCACTCTCTCTATCAGAGTTAGGACAAGGATGGGTTATATTTCTTTTGTTACCTGAGAAGCTTTTCACAAACTACCCCTGTTATGTAATCAGACAGAGCACATGAGGCCCAAGGAAGTAAGAAAAGAGAATTGAAAGACAAACCATCACAGCGAGCTCTGTTTAGATGATGGTCAGCAGGGGGAAAACTCACTTTTATCTCTTATTTCTCTTCTCCTTTCCCATCCCTTTGGTCATCATTACCTGAGAGAATTCTCGAAGACATCTTCATTATTCACTCACACACAGACTGTTAGGGAAGATGTACAAGGACTTAGTAGTTATCCAGACAGGACCTGTGTTGTGGCTATATGAGAATGTTTTTAATGGGGGGCGCATCACTGCCTTCTGGTGGTCATGGGAGCTACCCAGCCTTGCTCTTGGAGAGCCACTGCTGGATTTGAACCCCCAAGCCCGTGGGCCTCCGTCTCACCCTCAACCACTATGCCATGGGGCTCAACCCATGATTATGAAGTTATAAGACCTTACTATGCCTAATTGTTGTAATCAGTATGCGTACATATGTGTAGCAGGCATTCTCCAAGAAAACCCCAAAACAAAACAAAACAAATCCAATCTTTCTCCTAGGACCAGCTTCCTTCCGTGCATTGGTAGACCCATCAGCAATGCCTCCTGGCACCAAAAGTCTTGGTCAAGATAGCTTAAGAGGCTCAGAAGAACCACTTTTCCTTCATAAGAATCTTAGCTACACCATTAAAGTGGAACGCCTTGTTTGATTACGGTTGTGGTGCACTGCAAAGACACTGAGGGTGAGAACTGTGGGCCAGATCAGTGCAGAGCTTTGGCTTACCTACTTGTTTATTTATTTTACTTTTTCTTGTCTTTCTCTGCAAATGTGGTCTTTCCAAAAGACAGAAATTCACCCATGCATAAAACCCATTCCAGAAGCTCCACTATGCCACTCAACCAATTCCTTTCAAACAGGCTAAAAACCTGTATTCGAATAACACACCTGGGATCCTGAACTCCATGTTTTAGACCATTAGGAGATATGACCACTTGGACAACAGAACTGAAACTGTCTTTCCGTGGTTCCAGATGGTTGTTGTGCTTGCTTGTTTAACTCTCTATTGTAGCAACAGAACCTATCCCTAAAAGCAGGTGTCTATACGAGGTCTGGCTAGGAAGGAAAACAAAAAACCACTCTGTACACAGATGAGCATTGTAGCTCTAGTCACAATAGCCAAAAGGTGAAAGCAACCCAAATGCCTTACCAGTGGCAAGAAGGCAGCATTTGATTTCCTCTGCCATCACCAAGTAGAACAAAAATCAAACTCAGCATCAGTCCAAGACCAGTTCCTATGAGGTGGAGGGCAGGCATGTCTCCATCCTCCAACCTTCTTTTTTAAAAATCATTTTTTTGATTTTAAATACAATTCTTATCACAATCCTTACACCCATCCATTGTATGTCAAGCACATTTGTACATTTGTTGTCCTCCTCATTCTCAAAACATTTGCTTTCTACTTGAGCCCTTGGTATCAGCTCTTCCTTTCCCCCCTCCCTCCCAGCTCCCCTCTCCAACATGTACCCTTGATAATTTATGAATTATTATTTTGTCATCAATTTTCCTTCATCCATTTTTCTGTTGTCCATCCCCATTGGCTCCTCCTTTCTATCCCACCTTCCCTCCACCCTCTCAGTATCACAGTATCCACACTCTCACCATTGGTCCTGAGTAGTTCATGTGCCCTGGATTCCCTGTGTTTCCAGTTCCTCCCTGTACCAGTGTCCAACTTCTGGTCTAACTAGATTTGTAAGGCAGAATTGGGATCATGATAGGGGGAGGGGAGGAAGTATTGAAGAACGAGAGGAAAGTTGTGTGTTTCATAGTTGCTGCCCTGCACCTGATTGGCTCATCTCCTCCCCGAGACCTTCTGTCAGGGGATGTGCAGTTGCCTGCAGATGGGCTTTTGGTCCCCACTCTGCACTCCCCCTCATTCACAATGATATGATTTTTCGTTCTTTGATGCCCGATACCTGATCCCTTTGACACCTTGTAATCACACAGGCTGGTGTGCTTTTTCCATGTGGGCTTTGATGCTTCTGAGCTAGATGGCCGATTATTTACCTTCAAACTTTTAAGCCCCCAGATGCTATATCTTTTGATAACCAGGCACCATGGACTTTCTTTACCCCTTTTGCTTATGCACCCATTGTCTTCAGCGTTGGTCTCGGGAAGAGGAGCACACAATGATATGATTTTTTGTTCTTTGATGCCTGATACCTGATTCCTTTGACACGGGCTCCTCCAACCTTCTTTACCAATCCTGACGTCAACCATCCTTCCCACAGCATGCTCCAATTCTCTGCTGGATTCAGCCATGTATTGCAACTGGGTATACAGATAATGGGGTTTATTAGATAAATTAGCAGGTTACAATTCAGGATCATAAATACTCAGGATACAGTTCTTCAGTCTTGAAAGCCTTTTCTCAGCCTGCTGACAAGGAATCCTCTTTTTGTTCCTCAGCTCCTTAATCTCTACCTAGCTCAAGCAATTTTACAAAGCCCTTGTAACACTGGGATAATTGCTCTAAAAACACTCTATACCACCAGTAGCCTCAGGCTCAGACATTCAGCTCTAGCTCCTTGAGTCTGCAAAACTAGTTTTTCAGACAAATGCCACATAAGCATCTCCTGCCTGAAAGCACTCAGTTTTCTTAATTCCTGTGTTCCCAAGAGCACCATGGTCTCTGTTTCATGCTCTTGATACAACTGTCACTGCTTCTCTGTGGTTTCTCTAGTGACACAGATTTCTGTTTCCTACATCAAATAGGTTCAGCCTATTAGGATCCCGAGGTCCAAAGGATGCACTCTGCTCTTATTTCTTGATGATAGTAAGAACGTACTTTTCTAATTCTGATATGGCTCATTTTAAACCTGACATGGAACTACCAGAAGTTCAGGCTGGATTCAGAAGAGGACGTAGAACAAAGGATATCATTGTCGATGTCAGATGGCTCTTGGCTGGAACAGAGACACCCATAAAGATGGTTATTTGTGTTTCATTGACTATGCAAAGGCATTCGATTGTGTGGACCCTAATAAACTGTGGATCACCTTGAGAAGAATGGGAACTCCAGAACACTTCCTTGTGCCCATGTGGAACTTGTACATGGATGAAGAGGCAGTTATGGGAACAGAACAAGGGAATGCTGCAGGGTATAAAATTTGGAGAAGCGTGTGTCAGGGTGGTATGTTCTCACCATACTTGTTCAATGTATGCTGAGTAAATCATCAGGGAAGCAAAAAAAAGGGTGTGGCATCAGGGTTAGAGCAAGGCTTATTAATAACCTGCAATAGCCAGATGACAAAACCTTGTTTGCTAAAAGTGCGGAGGAATTGAAGCATTTACTGATGAAGATCAAGGAGAGCAGATTTCAATGTGATGGCAAGTCTATGTAAAGAAGATAATCGATGCTCATGGAAGAAGTCAAGAGATCAAAAGATGCATCGTCATAGGTAAATCTGCTGCACAGGACCTCTTCAGAGTACCGAACAGCAAGGACGTTTCCTTAAGGACTAAAGTGTGCCTGGCCCAATCCATGGTATTCTCCCTTACCTCATATACATGGGAAAATTAGATACTGAATAAGGAAGACCATAGAAGAATCGAAGCATTTGAATTGTAGTGTTGGAGAAAAATATTGAACATTATTATGAACCGCTAAAAGGGGAAACCAATCTGTACTAGAAGTGTGGCCAGAGGGTTCTGTAGAGGCAAGAATGGTAAGACTTCCTCTTACATATTTTGGACATGTTGTCAGGAGAGACCAGGCCCTGGTGAAGCACATTATGTTTGGTAAAGTGGAGGGGCATCAAAAATGAACAAGTCCCTCAAAGAGATGGATTGGCACAGTGACTGCAGCAATGAGCTCAGACATAGGAACAATTTTGAGGATGGTTCAGGACCGGGCAGTGTTTCATTCTGACTCCATGACCCCTAAAGACAGCAACAACAGCTAGCAAAATGACCCCAAAAATGGTCAATATCCATACTAGAGTTTCATAACCCTTTTTTTTCATGGCTCCATCTCACATGGGTGCCTTATACTCTATTTACATGTAAAGCCAGCCAATCAATCCATTTGGGGAGCCACAAACACCTCATATTTGCATAGTCTTGCTCATTCGTTTGGGGAGAGTGACAAAGTCCATGGCTGAAAGAGTAACAACAATAATTCACAGCACAGTGATATCAATCAATCGTTGAATAGACAGAAAAAATGTGATACATACAGCCAACAGAAGAACAAAATCTTGATATAGCATGGATGGAGCTTAAAGAAATTATGCTGAGTGAACAAGTCAATCACATAAGGACAAATATTGTACGGTATCAATTATTTTTTTAAAAAAAGACAAATGTTTAGAGACCAAGGTTTATTAGCAGTTACTATGGCAGGAGAAAGGGAGTGGGGAAGAAGGGATTAACGGTGAAGGAAACTGCATTGATGAAGGGTAAAAGATGCAGTCCATTATTGGAATTGCCACCATTAAGTTGTACACCTGTCAAAAGTTGAAATGGCAAAAGTTGTAGGTTAGATGTATTTGTTAACAGTCACTGCTGAGGTGACTAATGTACAACCAAAAGTCTCACATGATTCAGTTCCTTGGTTTGGAGGCATCTGGCCACAGTTTCAGGGGATATCCCAGGCCATTGTCCAGTTAAGTGGTGAGTGCGTCTATTTTACAGCCTACTTCACTGTGTCGTGCCTGGGATCTCCAAAGCCCGCAGATGCCATCCAAGGCACCCTACCTCACTGTCATTGAGTCAATGCCAACCTAGAGGGCACACACACCCCCAATCGGTTTCTGAGACTGTAACTATTAACCAGAGAAGAAAACCTTATCTTTCTTGAGAGAAGCTGCTTGTGGTTTCAAACGGCCAGTCTCCTGAACAGCAGCCCAGCATGGACCCACAATGCCACCCAGACTATTTTCTTGGAGCACCAGGAAAACAAGGAGACTCGGGAATAAGAGGATGTGTGGCTCATTGCCTCCAGGAACAGTGGTCTATTTTGTCATGGGACCAGAAGAACTGGATGGTGCCTGGCTATCATTTTTCCAGACCCATGGGAACTGGATGAACTGCTGAAATGATTGAACATCCTTTAAACAGAAGCCATCCCGTGAAGTCTGGCAGTATGAGGGGTGTGAAGGGAGGCTGCTAAGTGAAAGGTACTCAGTGGTCTGAACTTGACAGCTGCCTTGTAGGAGAAAGATGAAGACTTCTGTTCCCTACAGATTTACAGTCTCGGAAAACTTAGGGTGTAGCTCTACCTGGGCCTACGGAGTTGAGATTGGCTGTTTTAGGAGAAAGTAACTATCAAGGGGTTTGAGTTTGATTTGAAATCTTTAGACCAGACAGTCTAGCTTAGTCAGCAAACTTTTGAGACCGAAGAGCTGATCCCCTCCCTCACAACAATTAGAACAGAAATTGTCTGAGAATTACCAACAGATACTTCAAAATCACCGCGATCTGAATAATAGCTTTTAAGTTTTTTCAACTTAACTCAGAGCCACATGTGCAAACATGGAGAGCTGCATCTGGCTGGCAAGTGGCAGTTTGCTGACTCCCTGGTCTATCTTCACCAGCAGAGAATGCCTGCCTTGAACACAATACTCTTTTTTCCTCAATGATTTTATTGAGAGCTCTTACAGCTCTTATAACATTCAATACATCATTTGTATAAAGCATATTTGCACACATGTTGCCCTATTTATTTCTAAGTATTTTCTACTTGAGCTCTTGGTAGAAGCACCTCTTTTCCCCTCCCTTTTTTAATAAATCACTTTATTGGGGGCTCATACAACTTCCATCACGATCCATACATACATCAATTGTATGCAGGCCGCATTTGCACACTTGTTGCCATCATCACTCTCAAAACATCCTCCTTCAATTTAGGCCCCCAGTCCAGCTCCCCATATTTCCCTTTGCCCCCTCTCCCATGAACTCTTAATAATTTACAAATTGTTATTACTTTTTCATATAATAAACTGTCCAATGTGTCCCTTTGCTCACTTCCCTGTTGTCCATACCCCAGACAGGAGGTTATATGTAGATCCTTGAAATCGGTTCCCCCTTTCTATTCCACCATCCCTCCACACTCCCAGGATCACCACTCCTACCACTGGTCCTGAAGGGATCATCTATCCTAAATTCCCCATGTTTCTGACATCCCCTGGTCTAGCTGGACTTGTAAGGTAAAATTGGAATCATGATAGTGGGTGGGAGGAAACATTTGAGAACTAGAGGAAAGTTGTATATTTCATTGTTATTACCTGTACCTTGACTGGTTCATCTTCTTCCTGCAACCCCTCTGTAGGGGGTTGTCGTTTCACCTATTGGTGGACTTTGGGTCCCCAATCTGCACTTCCCCTCATTCACAATGACATGATTTTTTGTTCTTTGATGCTTGATACCAGATCCCTTCGACACCTCATGGTCACACAGACTACTGTGCTTCTTCCATGTGGGCTTTGTTTCTTCTGAGCTGGATGGCTGCTTGTTCACTTTAAGCCTTTAAGACTTAAAGTCTTTAAGTCTTAAGTCTTTAAGACTCCAGATGCTATAGCTTTTGATAGCCGGGCACCATCAGCTTTCTTCACCACATTTGCTTTATGTACACATTTGTCATCAGCAATTATATCAGGAATATGAGCATGTATGGTTATGATTTTTAGTTCTTGAAGCCTGATAACTGATCCCTTTGACACCTGGTGGTCCCACAGACTGGTGTACTTCTTCCATGTGGGCTTCATTGCTTTTGAGCTAGTTAGCTGCCTGTTTACTTTCAAACCTTTAAGACCCCAGATGCTAGCTGAGCACCATCAGCTTTTTTCACTACTTTTTCTTAACCACACATTTGTCTTCAGTGATCGTGTCAGAAAGGTGAGCATTATGGAATGCCAATTTAATAGAACAAAATGTTCTTGCACCAAGGAAGTACTTGAGTGGAGGTCCAATGCTCATCTGCTGTCCTAATACTAACTCTATAAGTATATGTACATCGATTTCCCAGTCATCATATATAAATATATTCACCTATGTCCATGCCTGTATTTAAGCCTCTATAAATGCCCTTTAAATTCTTCCCTCTATATTCGTTTACTTTCCTCTTGTCCCACTATCATGCTCAGCCTCCATTTGGGTTTCAGTACTTTCTCTCTGCTGCATGATTCTTGATCATCGGATCTCTTGATCATCGGACCCTATCGGACCTCTCACACCCACCTTTTCACTGATTTTGAATCACTTGTTGTTCCCTTCTCCCTGGGCTGGTCAATACCACCTCCTTTCCCCTTCCTCCCCATCTCTCATTTCCCCCCCAGAACCATCAGTCCCATAATTTTTGCTTCCAGACTGTTCATCCAGCCTATCTTATTTAGATAGACCTGCAGAGAAAACAATATATACAAAAAAAGGCCACCAAAGAAAATAAATGAAGCCAACAAAGAAAATAAAACAATGACAACAACAACAAAAAAACTCAATGTCCAATATATATATGTTAAAAAATAAAAATAATAACAATATAAAAACCTGCAAATAGTTCAAGATCTGTTCGTTGACCTCCAGGAGTGTCCCCTGCTTGAGTTGGTTGGGGCGCCACACCCCAACCCCAAGTACATCCCTAGCACTCCATCGGGAACTCCATGCTCTGTTGCACACCCTTCTGGTTGGGTCAGACAGGGTATAATCCTGGCCCCGCTTCTCCACTGTTGACCCCAAAGGCCCTTGGGTCATCGAGGGTAGCTGTATTTCATAGTGGGGCCAGCCATATGGTCCTCTCTCTGCATTGGCTGTTCTGAGTGGGAATATCATCCTGAAGGCTCGGTGGGCCAGGATGCACTTCATTCTGTCTTCCTCCCCCTTCATTTGTTCTCATGGAGAACAACACTCTTAAGAACTCTCTTGATGAGACTGGAACTTCTGGGGGCAGTGACTGTGACCCGGGAGTATCAACTCTGATAAGGAGGGCTAGGATGGCAGAATCGGTGCCTGAATTGCACATGTAGAAATATAGTTGAATTGGGGTATGTTTTGCTGGCTATACTCTCTGAGAGGTTGAGGCAGTGCCACAGAAAGGAGACAGAGTTTAGTTAGGGATGAACAGTAGAGATATACTTCGTTGAAGTAGGAGAGGACTTTTGAGAAGAGATAGGACAGCAGATAGAGGGACAGGAGCATCTTGAGCTCCTGGGTGAGTCCCGAGGCCTGAGATTTAGGCCAAGGAAGTCACTCCCAGTATTGAGGCGGTAAGACATAGATAGCATTTGAGCTACAAGCATGCAGGCTGATGAAAGGAAAAGGAGATTTTTCCTGTTGCGTTTGCAAGTTTTGGGTTGGGGGATGAACCTGTGAGCAAATCATCTCTTTTTTTAAACTTGTTTCCTGGAATGTTAGAGGGAAGGAACTCTGTGAGAGGCTGTGCCCTACCCAGGGAGATAAGTTCTGTGAGATGTCAGAGGCAGGGGTTACAAAGTTCAGCAGATTCCTCATCTCCTTCTTGTGAGGCTGGTGCAAAAGGGTGCAAAGGGCTGCCTCGTCAGGGGGGTTGCCTGGCCCAGGAGGCTGCCTGGTGTAACCCCAGCCCAAGCATCCCAAGTTTTTAATGATTATAGTGAAAAATGGGCAGAGTATTCTGTCATTAACTACTTCCTGCTGGTACGGGGCAAAGTGGGGAGGATTAAGAGTTGGGGAGTTCAGGGCCTGGGCCAGCTGGTAGCAGACTCTAAGAGTGAAATAAGAGCTGGTTGAGGGTTAAATTAGAGATGACTTTCATCCGTTCCTGCAAAAACTGGAGCCAGAGAGAGTGTATACGTTCCACAACCCCTGGAATTTTTCTTGGTTATACATTAAAAGTTGGGGCACTAAAGTCACGGGGAGGCAGAGGGCATAGCTAGAGGCATTAAGGCATTTCGTTCGGTTCCATTGTACCATAAGAAGGTTCCCGGAGGGACTTTAAGGGAGCCCCTGATGTCAACCGTGTGATCAGAAGTTTAAAAGGGCTTACAAAGGAAGGGGAGCTAGGAGTAGCCTGAATCCATGTTAGGGCAAGGGGAAGTAACTCCACTCATGAAGGGTGAAGCTACAGGGACAGCTTAGATAAGTGATTTTTCTATAATCCCGTTCGTCTTTTCAACCTTTCCAGATGATTGAGGCCAGTATGGAATGTGTAGACGCCACTTAATGCTTAGGGAGAGTGAGACCTGCTGTGTGAGCTGGGATATGAAGCAGGGGCTGTTATCTGATTGTATGGAATGGGGGAGGCCAAACCAGGGGGTGATTTGGGTTAACCAAATTGTCTGTGACCGTGTCTGCGGTCTCTTGTTTCACAGAAAAGGCTCTGACTCAACCTGTAAAGGTATCCACTAGTGTGAGAAGGGATTTAAAACCTCTGTGTTTATGCATTTGAGTGAAGTCAATCTGCCAGTCTTGGCCAGGCAGGTGGTCACATAATTGCAGAGACCTTCGGTTTAAGGGACCCCCTGGATATTTATGGCCTAGCACATGGATCAGGAGGAACTAACCCTCTGGATGAGCTGGATCAGCTCAGGGTGATAGAATATTGGTTGCAGGAACTGGAACAGGGATGAAGTTTTATTTGTAGAGAGGAATGCATTTGGTGTAAGAGGCCTTTGTCTTATTGTGTGGGTAAGGTTATGTGGTTGTGGAGAACTATTCACCCTCCAGGAGTTTTCCTTCCTCCTTTTGGGGTCAGGGTGGCTTCCTCATGGGGTGTGTAGGAAGACTGCACTTCAGGGACGGTGCAGTGGAGGATTGGAGCTGGGTCAGCAGGGTTGGTGATAAGGTTCCTGGCTTGTTTGCTTATTTGTTTGCCCTGCGTGACAAGAGAGTTATTAGTCTTATGTCTTTTGCAATCAATGATGGCCACTTTTGTTGATAGTCAAAGAGCCTGTAAGAGATTGGCTATTAGTTTACTGTTTATAATGGGGGACCCCTGGGTAATGAGAAATTCCCATTTTTTCCAGATTGCAGTGCGATTGTGAGCTGTAAGAAATGCATCAGAATATATGTCAGCCATTTTTTCCTTTGGCCAAATGGAGAACTCAAGTTAGAGCAATAAGTCCTGCCTTCTGAGAAGTGGTCCTGACTGGGAGGCATGCAGCTTTTCAGATTCGATTAAGTGAGACAACAGCATACATAGCTTCATGTTGTCCCTGGGTGTTTACAGTAGAACTGCCTTCAACAAACAAAGTTAGACTCAAATTAGGAAATGGTTGGTTAGAGATTTGGGGTTGGGGTCATGTCAGCTTTTTAACTGCCTGGGGGCAGGAGTGACTGCTAGGCTCCAAATAGTCTAGGAGCCAGGGCAAGAGAGGTTCCGGGTTTAAAGAGGGAGCTTGGCGGAGGGTTATGCTAGGGATTTTAACAAACATGAGGCAGATTTCCTGCAAGTGGCTGCTTGGGGACAGCAGAGACAGACCTGATGTGAAAGGAGGACCTGTAGCCTGTGGATGGATAATATCTGGATGGGATCCCACAATGTTACCTTAAGGCTCCTTTGATAAGGGTGGCAGCTGCTACCAGGCCCAAGAAGCATGGCAGCCAGCCTTTGGTTGCCATATTTAATTGCTTGAAAAGATAAGCTACAGCGGAAAGAGTGGGTCTCAGGGGCTGAGTTAGGACACTAACTACTATACCCTGTTTTTCATCTGTGTAAAGTAAAAAGATAGGTCTGGTGGGGTTTGGCAAACACAGGGGTGGGGAATGGAGAACAGCACGTTGGAGTTTGTTAAAGGCATCCTGGACTAGTTGGGGAGAGTCAAAGGGACCAACAAGGGTGGCCTTAGCTGCTTCATAAAAGGGCTTAGCTAACAAGAAGAAGTTGGGGATCCAGTGTCTGAGAAATCCCACAAGGCCTAAAAAAGAAAGTATTTGGTCCACAGTTTCTGGAACTTGGAGCTCCCTCACTGCCTGAGGATGATCTGCCATGAGTCTACAGGTGGTGGGAGTGAGCTGCAGGCCTCAGTAAGTAACAGTTGTACAGGAGAGCTGTGCTTTAGCTCATGAAATCCAATAGCCTTTGGGCACTAGGAAGTTTAAAAGCTGGGCTGTATGCTCCAAAGAGCAGATGGACTGCACAGCAGAAGTTATCTACATGCTGCAGCAAAATGGACAGTGAGAGAGGACAGTGCAGGTCAGTGGTTAGCGCTTGGCTGAACAAACATGGGGGATCTCGGTAACCGAGGGGCAAGGCACACCAGGAATATTAGTAAGCAGTTCCAGTGTTGGGATACTCCCAAGTGAAGGTAAACCAAAACTGACAAGTGGGGTCCAGCAGAATAGTAAAGAAAACATCTTGTAGGTCAAGTACAGTAAAATGGGTGGCATTAGGAGGAGTATGGGACGGAAGAGTGTAAGGGTTTGGGACTCCAGGGGTGGATGGGAACTACAGGCTTATTAATAAGGCACAGGTCCTGTACTAAGCGGTAGGACCCATCTGCCTTTTTGACAGGCAAGATAGGAGTGTTGCATGGAGAATATACAGATACAATGAGTTGGTTAGACAGGAGGTGCTGAACAATGGGTTTCAGGCCTCTGTGGGGAATGAGGGAGGTTGGAAACTGGGGACGAGATGGCAAAGTGGAAAGGTCTTTAAGGCGAATGAAAATGGGCCAGTGATGTTTTGTGACAACTGGTCGGGAAGTGTCCCATACTTCAGGGTTTATGTAGTATGGCAGGGCAGTGGAAAAGGGTGTGGGTGGAGATTCAGTGGCAGAGAGTTTTAGCAAAAAGGATACTGGGGGAGGAGAAATGGGTAGGAAATGGTTCCATTGGAGACTAACTCCCAACTTGACAAGAAGGTCCCTAACCAGTAATGGCGCAGGACATGAAGGCATTATTAAAAAGGAATGAGAAAGAAGAAAATTTCCTATCTTTAAAAAAAAGGAGGGTTATTAAAGGATTTGAGGTTTGCCATCCATACCCACAACCGTGATGAAGGAAAGAGAGATGGGGCCCGAGAAGGAAGAACCGAGAAGATAGCCACTGCGTCTACCAAAAATGAGACTGGTTTGCCCACTGCCTTGATTGTCACCTGAGGCTCAGCGAGGTCACTGGATTCCAGACTTCCTTAGGTGCTATCAGTGGCCAAGTCCAGCAGTGCTAATGGCGGGTTGGGGGTCAGAGGGACTGTCTCACCGTGGCTAGGCACGGTAGGGCAGTTGCTTCTCCAATGGCTCTGCTGACTGCACACCAGGTAAGGCTTACTGGGTAGTAGAGGCTGTGGGCAGTGATTAGTCCAATGCCCTTCTTCTACAAATCAAGCACAGTCTATGTGTCTGAGGGTTGGAGGTGTGACTGGAGTTGCTGCTTCCTAATGTGTTTTGACCCCTTCCTCCAGCTGATCTCAGAGTGAAAAGAAAAAGCTTGGGCCTGCCAGCAAGCCTGCCGGTGGGCTTGGGACTCACATGCTATCTCAGACTGTTCCTCCCGGCCATTGAAAACCATAGAGTACTGCCATATTTACCAGGCCATGGATGGGGATCTGAGGGTCATTTTTGGCTTTGCTGTTGTTGTTGTTGTTTGGGCATCAATATCCTCTGGTGGTTGTGGGAGCTACCCAGTCTTGTTCTTGGAGAGCCACTGCTGGATTTGAACCGCCAAACCCATGGACCGCAGTCCAGCACACAACCACTATGCCACCAGGGCTCAGCCAATTTTTGACTTTTTAAAGTTGTTTTTTAAAAAATATATTAGTAGCTGAATGAGTTATGAAGTGAGTGGTTAAGACAGCGGCTCCTGCTGGAGAGGCAGGGCTTAATCTACTAAACTAGGGTTAAAGCTTTAGTTAGGTGTGAAAGAAAAGCCGCTGCGTTCTTCTTAGCTGGCTGCTGAATAATTTTTTTTTTGTAGCTGTTGAAATGAATTGCTTTATGAGAGATGGCTTATAAGCTGGCAAGCAAACCTCATATTATGTGGCTTTGGCTAGCCCTGCCTTCTTGCCCAGCATGGGTATCTGTTAGATAAATCCAGGCTGATTCCTCCCCAGGAACTGCCTGAGGGCTTACAGGCATGGTAGCATCTGCATGCTGGTGGGCAGCTATAAAACCCACTCTCACTCATCAGGGGTGAGAGTTGAGGTGAGGACCACATACAAATCATGCCAGGTTGAGTCATAACCTTGGGTGAGAACTCCTTAATAAGGGTGGTAGGGTCCTGTGAGAAAATGCCCAGTGTCTTCTCACAAAGCGGGGGTGAGAAGGCCTGGAGGGTTGAGGGAGTGGATGATTTGGGGTTGAGAAAATTTCGACAGCCCAGGAGGAGCCTGAGTGGGCTCCGGATTCTCAAGAGGTGATTGGGAATAGAGCGGAGGTCAGGCAGGTGGGAGAAACAGCTCTTCTAGGGAGTCAGAGGAGCAAAGTTTGTCTGTGCTGAGGCCCTGGGAAATAGGGGAGTTCGAAAGAGGCTGACGCAGGCAATCAGGCAAGGAGGACTGGGGCTGGGCAACAGGAGGCACACAGAGAAGGGTGAGAGCAGAGAAGAGAACACCTGAACATACAGCTCCTCAGACCATTTTTAGGCTTGGTGGCACAAATTGTCAAGGTCTCAGAGAATGTGGAAATTAAAAGTACTGTTTTCTGGCTGGTGCGCTCTGTTGTTTAATTGGTAGTGTGGCCCCACGTGGTTACAGAAGGAGACCAGAGGCGTAGGACAAATGTCTGAAGCCAGACCCAGCTCAATCAGGAGGGTAGAGAGTGAGCTTCCCAGGACATCCTAAACTGCAGGCGATACAGGCCAAGGAGAGGGGCGTCCCCCATCCCTGTTCTCAGCCAAGAGTCAGGAGTTGCCCCAGAACCCTGAGAGGCATCCTGATCACGGTTAGGGGCTCAGGGGGAGAGTCCCGGACTCCTCAAACAGGAGGGTTCCCCGGCGTGGGCCCAGGGCTAGAGCTAGGAGTGGAGAAACAGTAAAAGACTCCTAGGAAGCTAGGAGGAGGGGAATACCTAGCTTTCTGGCCGGCTGGATAGAGGGCGGTCAGAGGCCTTTGTTCAGAGGAAAGGAGGAAGGTAAGTCTGAGAGCAGGTACCACAGGGCTGTGGAACTAAAGCACACGGATTGCCAGGCTCAGTGCCAGGAGTCCTGGTAGCGGCAGAAATCCTAGAACATACTGAGGGGAAAAGATACTCACTGGTATATGTGGTGGATGGAAGCTGAGAGTTTGGGGGAAGGGGGAAGGAGGAGAGAGGGGTGGGAAGGGGCCAGTCAAGAAACCTCTTACTCCTCTCAGGTTTTGTTGGGATGGAGCCACAGAAAGGTGTTAGAGCTTAGGAATGAACAGTAAAGATATGCTTTATTGAGGTAGGGGAGGACTTCGGGGAAGGGAAGGGACAGCAGCTAGAGGGATAAGAGCATCTTGAGCTCCAGGGCCATCCCAAGGCCTGAGAGTTAGGCCAGGGAAACCGCGCCCAGTATTGGTGTGGCGGGATATAGCTAGGGTTTGAGCTGTAGACATGCAGGCTGATGAAAGGAAAAAGAAGATTTTCGTGTGGCGTTTGCAAGTTTTGGGTTGGGAGGTGACCTGTGAACAAATCCTCTCTTTTTTCAAACTTGTTTCCCGGAATGTTGGAGGGGGCGCTCTGTGTCTTGCCCAGGTAGAGGCTGTGCCCTACCCGGGGAGATAAGCTCTGTGAGATGCCAGAGGCAGAAGTTACAAAGTTCAGCAGGTTCCTCATCTTCTTGTGAGACTGGTGCAAAAGGGTATAAAGGGCTGCCTGGTCCAGGGAACTGCCCGGTCCAGGGGGCTTCCTGGCGTGACCCCGGCCCAAACACTCTCAATAATGGCTACGTGATAAAAATAAAAATGAAATTAAAGACCTGGGCAAGGATTTTTTTTTAATATCATTTTACTGGGGGCTCATACAACTCCCATCACAATCTATCCATCTATCCATTGTCGGCAAAGTACATTTGTACACTTGTTGCCAGCATCATTCTCAAAAATTTTTCTCTCCACTTAATCTCCTGGTATCAGTGCCTTATATTTACCCTACTTCCCTGCTCTCCCCTGCCCCACGAACCCTCAATAATTTATAAATTATTGTTATTTTGTCATATCCTACACTGTCCGATATCTCCCTTCCCCCACTTCCCTGTTATCCATACTCCAGGGAGAAGGCCATATGTAGATCCTTCTAATTGGTTCCCCCTTTCTACTCTACCATCCTTCCACCCTCCCGGTATCACCTGTCTCACCACGGGTCCTGATGGGATCATCTGTCCTGGATTCCTATCTGTACCAGTGTACATTCTCTGGTCTAGTCAGATTTGTAAGGTAGAATTGGGATCATGATAGTGGGGGTGGAGGGTGAGGGTGGAAGGAAGCATTAAGAACTAGAGGGAAAAAACCCCAAACAAACAAAAGAACTTGAGAAATGTTGCCTATTTCTTTGTTGCTACGCTGTGCCCCGACTGGGTCCTCTCCTCTGAGCAACCCTTTCATAAGGGGCCGGACAAGGAGTTTTTAAAAACAAAAACCTATTCTCTGTGCTTTTAACCAACTCTATGGGACGGAGTCGAACCGTACCCTAAGGTTTCTGAGGCAATGTCCCTCAGGGGCTGTTTGCCATGATGTTGAAATGGCTGACGGCCTGAAAGGACGAAACCAGGAGACGAAAGAACAGAGGGGAAACAGGAAGGACACATGAGACTGCGAGAGCCCCTGGGCCAGAGACCCCATGCTAGCATCTGCTGATGCACAATTTAGAAAATGGTTGCTTTGGGTTCTAGAAACCAGAATCGGTGCTGTCTCGGCCTGGCTGCTGGAGTCAGAAGTCGCTGGAGTCGGGAGTCGCTCACCCCGACTGCTGTTACGACTGCTCTCAACAACTTCCAGCAACTGCCCCCTTGCAGCAGGCAGAGGCAGGAAGGCTTCTGGTCACCCACCAGTGTCTCCTGTCAGAACCTCACAGGAAGTCAGCAGGTGAAGAGAGATGAATGCCGTCCCCCAGCCCTGGCATCCCAGAATGGAGAGGAGAAGAACAGCACGTGGGGCCGGAGACGTCGGGGAATGATCCATCTGTATGGGGACCAGTGAGATACTCTTAAAAGCGGAACTAGAAATTTGTTCCCGGAAACACAAAGGAATCCGAAAACTCCAATCTGTTCAATCTTTCAGTTCAAGTGGGCATCGTACCTCTGAAAAATATCTCTCACAGTCACATAGCTGTTAGAAGAGGCAGTTAGAAGATGATACCTCATAGAAGCCATCCTGACATTGTCACTCTTAAAAAGGGACTTTCCGTCATCCTCTATTTCCTCCAATGCCACTCTCATGCTCACCCACCTTTCAGCTCTCAGTATCTCCTCTCGGACACATTGGTCTTGATAAAGCCCCATCCGGTATTATACACTGTCCTCACTATCAATTTTAGATCTCTTGTTGTTCCCTTTTCTCTGGGTTTGTTTGCTCCCCACTCCTACTCCCCAGCCCCTCCTCTCCCATGTCCCATTCCTCCAGTAGTTTTCTCCTGGGGATTGTTCATCCTGCCTATCTTATACAGATAGACATGGGGCAAAAGAAAGAGAAAAACAAAAACCTACCAAAACAAAGCAGAACAGGAGGGAAAAAAATCGATAGTTCCAGATCTGTCTGCTGATTCTTATGTATATTTTCCAATTAAGGCAAAAGCTATTTATAGAGATATGGCTATAGGTATGTATACGATGAAAGGGATAGAGACCTATGTATATGTACTTATAAGTATTAAGATAGCAGACAGATTTTAGATCTCTGCTCAAGCCTTCCCTTAACACAAGAACACTTGCTTCTAATAACCTAGCACTCAGTGATGCTCACCTTTCTGACACAATCACTGAAGACAAAATGGATGCATAAGCAAATGAGATGAAGAGAGTAGATGATTCCCAGCTATCAAAAGATACAGTGTCTGGGGTCTTAAAGGCTCTAAGTCAAACAAGAGGGCATCTAGCAGGGAAGCAAATAAACCCACATGGAAGCAGCACGCCGACCTGTGTGATCATGAGGTATGGATGGGATTATGTAACGTATATCAAAAGATCTAAAACAAAGAACTTTATCAATGCAAAAAAGAGGATTAGAGTGGAGACCCTAAGCCCATCTGTAGCTAGGTAATTGGATAGCCCCCCACAGAAGAGGTGTAAGGAAGGGATGATTCCACCAAGATGTAGTATAGCATTGACGAACACACACCATTCCTCTGGTTCCTTAATACTTCCTCCTCCCCACTGCCATGACCCACTTCTAACTTATAAATCTAGCTAGACTGGAGAACGCTCATTGGTACAGATAAGAGTTCTCAACACAGGGAATTCAGGAAAGATTAATCTCTCAGAAACAGTCATGGGAGTAGCGATATCATGAGGGGAAGTGGATGGTCGGGAAGGGTGAGAAAAGGGAAACCCATCACAAGATTGGATACATAGTCCTCCAACCCCATCCTACAAAGGGGACAGATAACCAAAAGGTGGGTGAAAGGAGACAAAGGACAGTGTGAGACACAAAATAACAATAACAATATGTAATTGATCAAGGATACAGGAGAGTGGGGAAAAAGAGGAGCTTATACCAAGGGCTCAAGCAGAAAATATCTTGGAAACGATGATGGTAACATACGCACAAATATGCTTGATACAATTGATGTATGAAATATTATAAGAGCTATAAGAGCCCTGAATAAAATGAGGGGGGAAAAATCTTAAAAATAATCAAAAAGTTTGCTCATATACTAGAATTTTATTTAAAGAGAGGAGAGAGACTTTCTTATCAAACTCTGCCTTATGCCTTTATTAGCAGTTTGAAAGGCACAGAACTGTAAAATGTAACCTCCGCCTTTGTGGCCATTATTCAATGTTATGCCAACTTGATAACAGAATAAGGGGGTGGAGGCTAGCCTGTTAATCAGGTCACAGCCTGATTGATCCCTTCTTGTCAGTGTGGCCTTATCAAGAGGATCCTAGAAACTTCCTCTCCTCCTCCCTGGAGGCAGGGCACACTCTCTCTGCTGCACCTTCCTGTTGACAAGCCATCTGGGGCCATGCTGATGGCAGCCGAAGGCCTGGAGATATGTCCATTGCCTTTGGATCCACAGACTTTTCACCCACTGGCTTGCGATCGTCCTGCATTCCGCATCGTTACCTGTGCTGCATGAGTCACTGTGGACTAGTGTGGGACATCGGGGCTAATGTCAGGCTTATGGACTTGATCTGGGCCGGGCTGGGATGTTTTCTCAAGATGCAATTGCTCTTTGATATAAACCGCTCCCTTGGGCACACACGTGTCTCTGGATTTGTTTCATTCATCCGCCCAGACGGACACAGCCCTCAAGTAGCTCACAGTCTGGCTGAGGAACTCCTGAACCCTCTTGATCTTCTATCTGCTCTCCAAGAGCACCCACGCCTTTCTTGCCCAACCCACCACCACTGCCAAGGCCAGCCCAGCCATCCTGAGTCCCTTCAGTCCACACCGTTCCCTGAGGCAAACTTGATTACCATCTCCATCTCTCGGCCCCTTCTTTCTCTAGTTATCCTTCCAGACAACTTGAGGCCACTTCTCTAGGAGATTTTCCCTTCTCTTGGAAGAAGGACCCACAGCGATATGCCCCTATTTCTCCCAGTGCAGTCATCACACGGGAGTATCACCCCGAGTTCCCAAGCTACTGTGCCAAAAATAAGCTAGGAATTGAGCGTGTGTGGGAACCTCTCCCCCTTTTGTCGTAGCGGAGTGAGTCCTGGGTCTGTCAGAGTAACTGAGAGCACCATTAGGAACATTATCATTATTTCTGTGTCTTACTAAGTGAAAAAGACTAGGCAGTGTGCAATATATTTGCTTGCTGACATATCTACCTCACCCCTTTAGCTGTTATGTTGCTTAAGGGCAGGGATGGCCTCATTCATTAGATCCCAGGCACATGGGAGGCCATGCTCATAGACAGAAAAAAGGACTGTGCAGAAGAGGAAGTCCCTGGGTGGTACAGAAAGTTTGCTCTTGGCTACTAACTAAAAGGTTGGCAGGTTGAATCAACCCAGCAGTGTTGCAGAAGTAAGTCCGGGTGATCTGCTTCTGTAAGATTACAGCCAAGAAAACTGGTGGGGCAACTCTTAACAGGGTTGCCCTGAGTCAGAATCAGCATCACAGCAAAAACAGGTTTTGTGTGTAGAGGAGGAAAGGCTGGAGCTTTGCCCATTCAAGAGCCTTGAAGAACAGGTGCGGGTTTTCGACAGGTGCGACAAAGAAGGAAAACAGTTGACAAGAGAAGGAATGTATACATGCAGGGTGACAAAGAAGGCAACACATACACAGTGTTCCTAGCACCTGGACAGACTGGCCTGGCCAAGTCGGAGGGAGCAGCATGCACTGTGGGAAATGCAGCTGCTCACGGACACTGTGCAGACAGTCTGGTCCCCAGATTCTGGGGAGGGAGATGCCCTGAAGACTTCCAAGTGACATTCCAACAAAACTGTGTAAGGATGAGTCTGAAGAAAGGACAACTTGAGTAGAGATGGCCTATTGTCATTGATAGTAGTTAGAAAATCGCTGCCATGCTTTACCTGAATCAAGCAAAAACCAATTCTTCTGCTGATCAAGCATCAAACAAATTAACAGCACGTCTTGTCTTGGGGCACTTGGTAACTGCTCCTTTTTTCTTGTTTGCTTCCTACTTAGATGCTTATCAACCTGGGATCAAAATCACAAGGCTAAGTAAGAAAGGTTAACGGGGAGGAGAGGAAGGGAGTTATTGCCAACATCTGACTGGATGCAGTCATTCGTGTCCCATATGTGACAAAAAGTGTCCTATCCCTTCAGAAATGAACTGCAGCAAGAACTAAGTTATCTCTTCAAGGAAGAGAACCCTTCAGAACCCTGAACACTCCATTCAATAAGCTTGTGCAAACCACCCTCACACAAGGACCACAGGACAACAGAAACAGCCAAAGAGAGGAAAAATAAAGGAGTTTCTATCCTCTGAATAGAAAATCCTGGTGCATGGAAGTATCCATAAAACACTTCAACGATAATCGCCACAGAGTACTATGTAAAATTAAGGTTTTAAATGGCTGCTCGTTATGATTTTTTTGGACAACTATTGGCCTGATGTACTTAACACATACTTCTTGAGGGCATGTAGTGTGAGAATGACCCCTCTCCGGTTCTCCATGAGAACAAACTGGAGGAGCAACATTTACACCTTATCTTGGAACACAGAAGCCTGTTGAGCAAATCCCTCCCACGTTAGGGGCCAGAGCGTAATGTCAGAGGAGTGCCAAGCCCCTCGGTACAGAATAACCAACACAGAGGCTTCATTCTAGAGCGGGGGTTGGACGGGCAAACTTCAGAGACAGGAGAGCCATGCCCACCACCCCTCACAACATTTCAACATTCATTCAAGAGGCAGAGATAAGTATGTACAAACAAATAAAATCACGAGGATCTGAATAATATTCTTTAGATTTTTTTCCCATTTGATTTCAGAGCCACATGTGCGTACCGAAAGAGTGGAGGCTGGTGTGAGCCGCACGTCTGTTGGTTTTCCTCCAGACTCCCAGTCTTGTGGGGTCTTGACCTTGAGCTATCTTTAAACTGGCTACTCGGCTTTCCTCAGACTTTGATGTCTTTCATCAACTGATCAACTGCCCCAGGCTTTCATCACTAAGAGCTTTTTAGGTTCCTCTTGGCTTTTCTCTGAAGGGCTTCGTGTTACGTAAAGCAATTGCCCACTGCCCAGTAAGATCACTTCCCCTTTTTCTAATTAAATCACATTGTCTCACTCCCATGGAGCCAATGTCCACTGACAGCAACCCTATCGGACAAGGTAGAACTACCCAGGTGAGTTTCCAAGACCGTCACTGCTGATGGGAGATGACAGTGCCATTCCGCTCCTGCAGCCAGGCTGAGGGTTTCCAAGTGCCCACCTTGTGGTGAGCGGTTCAGCGAGGAAGCAGGCAGCACCACTTACAGACCAGATGATGCACCTGGACCCAGAGCCTCTCACTTGGACCCCGTCCCAGAGAGACAAATTGAGATGAATGGAGAAGGAGAGAACTCATCAGAG
Source organism: Nesogale talazaci (assembly GCA_004026705.1). NCBI lineage: Eukaryota > Metazoa > Chordata > Mammalia > Afrosoricida > Tenrecidae > Nesogale > Nesogale talazaci. Next base: position 21,228 of record PVJH01006088.1, read on the forward strand.
CTCTTCTTTGGAGGCCTTTGAAATGAGGCATTCAGCCTCATGCAGTGTGCAGGGAGAAAGCAGAAAGACAGAAGAAGGGGGCAGGCATAAGTCAGGAGTAAGTGACAAAGCCAAAAGGTTAGAAAAAAAGGGGAGTAGAGAGAAAATAAAATGAGTCGACAAAAGAATAAAAAGCAGCAGAGTTCAACAGAGGCTGAGGGCTTGAAGCATAAGCAAGGCAAGTGTTGGAGCTGCTCTCGGGGCTGGGCTGCTGTAAGAGAGCCAGAACATCAACTGTTGGCAGGACGAGGAGAGATTTCTTCATAAGACTGCACAGCTCTCCAGGATCAAGGCTGGGTCTCCTACTTCCACCAGAAGAGAGTGATGCCCCCCAAAACAACAAAACAAAAACAAAAACAAAAAACAGCAGGCCTCCAGGCCTCACGATGCACTGTCCTAGCACACAGGCAGCAGTGTAAAAAGGAGATCAGGTGGGTCAAGGGTTTGAAAGGGGTTTGGATCTTCACAATAGGACTTGATTTTTTTTTTTTTAAATAAAGGACTATGAGTTTTTACCATAGATCACATATGCAGATTCAGATAAAAACCATTCTACAAAGACGTCCACCATGCTTTTTAGATTTCCCAGGGTCTATATTACCTACCCAATTACTCCACATTCCTGTTGCTTAGTAACTTAAAAAAGACATGGACATGGACACTGATTTTCCTTTGAGGCCTTGACTCTGAGGCAACTGGGTGTAAGCAAAAGGGGTAGAGAGGTCAAGCGCCCAGCCTTATAAAGACAACAAGAGATCTAATAAGGCTAAAACAATGCAAAACAATAACAACAACCCCCCAAAGCCATGACTGTTGATTTCAATGGACGGGGACCCCCCTGTGTTAGAGAGAACTACTTCACAGGGGTTTCCTGCCTCTGATCGCTACAGAAGCAGACCACGAGGCCAGCCTTCCAGGACGTCACTGGGTGGGTTTGAACGGCCAAACTATCGGTTGTAGTCGAATACAACAGTTTAGACCACCCAGGGATTTGGGGTTCATAAGTCTGTGACTTATTGATACAGACTCCAAAATAAAAAACTCATAAATGATCTCACTTAGATGGCCATCGTGTTTCTGTTCCATTCCTTTCCCCCCAAAACTCATAAAGTGATAAGACTACACAGGTGTGTTAGTTCGGGTAAACTAGAAAAACAAACCCATAGACTCGCATATGGATATAAGGGTATGGTTTCTATACAAGAGGAATGGAACACTGAGAAAACATCCCAGCCCAGTCCAGTTCAAAGTCCTAAGTCTGATATTAATCCATATGCCTGATATCAGTCTATAAAGTCTCCTTCCAACTCACAAAGTCACAGATCAGTGGGTGCAGAGTCCCGGCGCTGGCAGGGCTCTCCCCATGGCTCCTCGCTTCCAGGGCTCAGAGTCCATCAACAGCATCCCATGGTGACAGAAGCAACTCATCTCTGGCAGGGGTCCCCACATGGCCTCTCCAGCTTCAGAGGTCTGGCTCCATGAGGGCAAAGCCGTGTGGCTTCTCCTCCGGCTCCCCAGACACTGCCATCTTGTCTTGTCCATGATTTATCATCTCTGAGACTAACTCCCAACAATTAGGGAAGATAGCTTCTCATCTTCACGAGGTAAATACCGTGAGACTTCCCAGAAGTCTCAGGAGAAAGCTATGCCCACACGGAGGCCTCATTGGCGACTCAATAGCTATCTGCAGTTTAACAGGCTAGACTCTACCCCTACCTCTCAATTATGAAGTTAACATAAGCACATGACTGCCACAACAGGTGAATTCTATTTCATTTCAGCCTTCAATGAGATCTCTTATGGGCTAATTGTCTTACTTGAATCCAACATGACTCAAACCAAAACCCTAAATTCACAGCATCACGTTAATTCTGACGCATAGCAATTTAATAAGACAAAGTCTAACTGGCCCTATGGGTTTGCTAGACTGTACATCTTTATTGGAGTAGAAAGTCATCCTCCTGGAGGTTTCAAACTGCTGATCTTACCATTAGCAGCCTTGTAACCCAATATGCCACTAGGGCTCCTCTGATACCCCTAGACACGCTCATATCCCCATTCAGTAATAATAACAGAGAAGCTGACATTCAGAACTACTGAAAAGCTGGGCATGGAAACTTCAAGTAGAACATGAAGTGGGCACCATGATTTGTAATGAAAAAACAACAACAACAACTATATATATATATATATATATATATATATATATATATATATATTGCTCTTAGCTAATGAAAAGAGAAATCGGAATTGTTTTTGGGAAAGTGCCCAAATGAGTATGATCCAAGTAGGAATTGAACTTTCGTTTGCAAACGTGATAAGAATCATAAAAAGGTTCCTCCTTTATTATCTACTGCTCATTATATTTTATTGTTTCATTGCCCTCCAATAAAGGGATAGCACACACGCTATTTCTATCAAGTGTTTCTGCCATCATGAAGGTATCCTTTGCCCGACAACCTGAAACCGTTTCTCCTGCCAACGAAAAGCTTCGATCTTAAGGTGCCAGGTCTGCATACTGCTGTCTCCATCCTCCGAGCACTACAGGAAAAGCCCTATGTTGGGCTCGGCCATCAAGAGTCCTCCTATGAACGCCAGCACTTGCCCGAGCTGCCACTGCTGGTTTTGCTCCCTGGGACCGTCCCGTTGACTCGAACTCATGGGCAATCCGACGCTCACCGGAAGGAAGTCCTGCCTGCGCCTGCATGGCCATCCCCACAATTGTTCTGCGTGAGCCCACTGTGGCAGCCGCTGTGTCCTCAGCTGGCCCAGGACCCTCCTCTTTCTCACCGCCCCTCTGCTTTACCGGGTGCCATGGCCTTCTCCAGAGACGGAGCTCTCCTGACGGCTTGTCTCAAGGACATGAGATGACGTCTCTCCATCCTTGCCTCTCAGGAGCGTCTGGTGGACCTTCTTCCTAGACCCGTGGTTCTCCACCTTCCTCATGCCACGACGACCCTTTCATGCAGTTCCTCATGCTGTGGGGACACCCCCTCCCCCCCAACCATAAGATTATTTTCCTTGCTACTTCATCGCTGTCATTTTGCGACTGTTAGGAATCGGGCAACCCCCGTGAAAGGGTCGTTGAAGGGGTCGTGAGCCACAGGTTGAGAACTGCGGTCCTAGACAGATGAGTTTGGTCTTTGGGGATTCCACGACACTTTCAATAGTCTTTTGCCACCACCCAATTCCAAACGCATCGATTCTTCTTCAGTCTTCCTTATTCAGTATCCAACTTTCACATGCTTATGTGGCCATTGGAAATACCATGATGTGGGGCAGGTACACCTTAGTTCTCAAAGTAACCTTCAGCGGCCACAGCTGCTAGTTGACTGTGTGTGTGTGTGGTGTGTTCAAAAGTTCATGGAAAGTGCAATTAAAATATAAGATCATTTTCCCATAGACTTTCTGAAATATATATATATATGTATGTATAGATATACTTATCTCTATCGCTTATCTATTTGTTCCTTCTCTTGTTAAAATTCAACAAATATTTATTGGGTGATTCTTGTGAGCTGGACACCAAGTAGTGCTTGGTACCCTTGACTGTCCATGGCTTTTCGGGTTGTCAGGAGTACAAAGTCAGAGAAGGGGACTGCAGCAAGGAATGAGGCTGTGCAGGAAGAGTCGGGTAGGGGTCAGTTTGTCAGTGAAGGGTGGAGGAAGGCCTCAGTCCAAAGACCAGTTGTCTGTGCTTTATCCAGCTGATGATGCAAAGCCCTCAGGAACTTTCCAGTATGGGCTGACAGGAAAGAGATCTGACTGGTGGCAGCCAGTACTTTAAGTGGGAGGAGAGGGAGGGTGGGTTGCCTTAGGGCTGTTGAGAGGGCAATAGGCGACACTGAGATTTTGAGATCAGTGGCTGGACTGATGGCGACCTTCCAGGCAAAACCAGAGATCAGAGGGGGAGGAGAGGACTTCAATCTTGGCGCAAGTGGATGGAGACAGACACCCTGCTCTTTGGCGGAAGGAGGAAACAAGCCCCAGGACTTAATAGGATTATCGGGGGCCACCAGTGAACTGGAGAGGGGTGAGGTGAGGTTTATCAATGAAGTCACCAGGCACCTCTGTGAGAGTGCTTTCACTGGGGTAATATGACTAAAAGTCCGTTGGCCATTTGCCAAGAAACACTAGCTGACAAGGAAATAGCATGCAGGGTGAAGCGGTTATGTTTTCAAGACAAGAGTTTGAAAATTGACAAGAAGAGGGCCTAGAAAGAGTAGAAGAAAAATGTGGAACAAGATTTAGAGTCATAAAAGAGAACGTGCTTCCAGGTCAGACGAGACAAACCCATGATCCTTAGCCATCTCCCAACCGCCCCCCCCCCCCTTTCAGGTCAGTTGGTAGAATCATCGTCCGTTTATGCCCTGGACAAACTGTAGGTGGCCTGGTGGTGGCGGAGGGCATCCCTGGGTGGGGCTCAGCCTGCACCCACAGCAGCATGTCCTCATGCTCTTGTCGCCCTGACCCTCGGGGCCTGGACAGCGCTGACTCGGTGTCAGCGTTCTGCATGGGACCATCTCCCATGCCATCTCCCCACATTGATTTCAATGTTTCAGGGGCAGCGGCATGAACAGTCTCTCTGCAGGATTTATTGGACTGGTGGGGGAGGTGGGACACGGGACACCTGACACGCACACACTCTCCCCCTCCTTCTTTCCCCCACAAAGACATTTCTTCAGAGGGAACATCAAACATCCAATATATATATATATATACATACACATACATATATATGTATATATATATATTGAAAGCATTGGGAGGTTTATCCAGGTGACAGTCCCTGTGTAGACTCCTCTCTCTCAGAAGGCACGAAAGACCCCTTTCTCCATGCACAGCCAGCCCGTAGAGGCAGGGAGGGAGTCATGTGTGGGCTTACGGGGCACATTTCCAACTGTGTCAGGGCCATCGGTATGGTGGTGAAAAAAACCCATCATCATCCATTGAAGATGGAAATGGCAGCTTTTATCCACAGATAAAGTCAGAGGGTTAGGAGAGAGGGAAGACTGGAGAGAGAGGAGACACCAGGAAGAGAGGATGAGGATGGTGTGTGAAGGGGAGGTCGATGGCTGAGTGGAAAGAAAAGGAGTGGGAATTGCTGAGTGTGAAACTCATGATCTGTTCTGTACACCTTCGCCTAACTCACTGTAAACGATTAAATACAAAGAAATTATATTAAAGAAATTGTATTAAAGAATTGTATTAAAGAAATACAAAGAGGAAAGGGGACCTGACAGGTGAGTCTCGATCTTCCCCATAACCAACTACAGGGATTTATTAGGGACCTTCTGGGGCTTTAGGGTCCCTTTTGGGTTTTCCAGCTTAGTTGAAAATGAATGGCTTTCACCATTCGTTAGGGCTCTTCGTTTTTTCCAGCATTGCTAATCAAAAGTGAAAGTGCCAAGGGCCTTCAAAAAGTTGGTGGGAGAATGTAATGAAAGGATAATGGGATCTTCCTGAAAACTTTTTGATGCCCCCTCCTATGTCAAGCTTGCTCCAAGTATTCAGACTCTGCCAGTCACCACACTAAGAACCTGACACAGATGACAAATTCATTTAACCCTCCTGCAATCCCCAAACCAAAATCACTGCCATGAAGTCGATGCGGGCACAGAGTGACCCTGTCAGATGGGCCAGAACTATGCTAGCGTATTTCTGAGACGGTTTTGTTTTTGTTTTTTGAGGGGCGTCACTGCCCTCGGGTGGTGGGAGTCGGAGGCCCAGCCTTTGCTCCTGTGGAGCCGCGGCTGGAATGGAACCTCCATCCTAGGGGGCCGCAGTCCCGCGCACAGCCAGGACGTCGCCGGGGCTCAGCTCGAGACTGTTACTACAGGAATAGAAAATTCCATCTTTCTCCTGTGGAGCAGCTGGAGATTCTGAACCGCTGACTTTGCTGATTGTAGACAACTCACAACCAGTCCACCAGAAGACGAGAACTCTCCTCGTGCCTGTTTTACAGACAAGAGAACCAAGAGGCAGAGAGAGTGCTATAAATCCCTGGACTAAATGTAGATAGCTAGGTAGGAAGCAGCTGAGCTGGCTTATAGTTCAGGCCATCTGCTGGAAGCTGTTTTTAATCAGGGTATGACACCAACCCACTGCTAGGGAGACCTAGGAGTTTTGCAGACAATAAATATAATTGGGGGAAACATATAAATATTCGTTTTATGTGCATTTAAAAAGTCAGCACAGCCTGAATTCTACATCACTATATCTTCAGCATCAACAGCCGAAAAGAAAGTGCACCAATTGGGTAGGTCTGGAATTCAGGACTTTGGAGCTTGAAAGGACCTAAATCCTTGCTGTTTAAGTGGCTTCGTTTTCTTAAGAAGGAGCCAACCACAAAATCAGCAGAGTGACACGGTCAAGTTCATATGTCTAACTAGGGGCCAACCAGCTAAATCTTGAGGCTTTCCATTGCACACAGGGCCTGGCAGGAAAGGGATAGCTGTGTGGAAGCATCCTGGGCCAGGGGGCAACCAGGCTCAGAGTGAGGCCTGAGGCCTGACCAGGAACAACATGCCCATCGGTCACAGCTCTCTCAGACCTTCTCCAGGGAAGGGACTTCACCCATACCTTTTAGCCCTATAGCATCCCTCTTGTTTCTCTCTGTTTTTGGTGAATACGCTGTCTATACCCAGAATTCAGTAGTGATGCGATTTGACACATGAAAGCTTCGTGCATGCTGTTTATGTAACCACTGAGTCCATATGTGAGTAAATCATTGAGGGAGAAACAGGAAGAGCAGAAGTATCTCTATGGCTCTCCCCACACTCTAGGTTGTGTTAGTCCAGGTAGACTAGAGAAACAAATTCATAGACTCGCATAAGAATATAAGGAGAAGGCTTATATATAAGAGGAATGGATCGCCCACGACTACCAGAGGCAGTGATGCCCACAAAAAAAAAAAAAAAGAGGAATGGAACATTGAGAAAACATCCCAACCCAGTCCAGTCCAGGGTCATAAGTCCGATAGTAGCCCATAGCCCTGATACCAGTTTATAAAGTCTCCTTCCAACTCACGAAGTCACAGGCCAGTGGGTGCAGAGTCCCGGTGCTGGCAGGAGTCTCCACGTGGCTTCTCCAGCTTCAGAGGTCTGGTTCCATCAGGGCAAGGCCTTGTGGCTTCTCCTCCACCTCGCCCAGCTCCTTGGATGCTGCCATCTTGTCTTGCGCGTAGTTCATTGTCTCTGAGACTAACTCCCAACAACTGGGGAGATAGCTTCTCATCTCCAGGAGGGAAGTATTGTGAGATTTCCCAGAAGTCTCAGGAGAAAGCCATGCCCACCTGGAGGCCTCATTGGCGACTCAATGGCCATCTCCAGATGAACAGGTTAGACTCTACCCCTACATTTCAATCAGGAAATTAACATAAGCACATGACCGTCACAAGGGTCTTCCAGAGAGCTGTTGTTACTCGGGTCTCTTGGGGAGGATTCCACTCATACCGCCAGAGTGAAATGGTCCTGTGCCAGCCTCACAATCATCCTGATGCTCGAGCCCCTTGTTGAAGCCATTGTGTCGCTGGAGCTAGCAGAGGGTCTTTCTCTTTCATTGCCCTGGTACTTGACCAAGCATGATGTCCTTCTCCAAGAACTGGCTTCCCCTGACAGCGTGCCCAGTGGATGCAGACGAAGCAGTGACTCTGATGTGTAGTCAGAGAAAATGCTTGCTTCGAGGGAGCACCCCTAAGCCTCCGATGCTCATTTGTTTTCTGATGTGAGGGAGATAGTGTATTTGGAGTCCATTCCACCAGGTCAGACTGCTCATCAAGTTTTCTATTTAGAGGTTCTGAAAAGATTGCATAATGGTGTTCAGCAAAAGAGGCCTGAGGGGAAGCAGACAGGACTGGTTTTGCCACCATGACAATGTACCCGCTCACCCAGCCATCTCGTTGCTCCAGTTTTTGGCAAAAAACAGCATGCCTCTCTCACCCCTCACCTGCTCTCACGGTAAGCAATTTCTTTTTCGGGGGGCATCACTGTCCTTTGGTGGTTGTGGGAGCTACCCAGCCTTGCTCCTGGAGAGCCGCTGCTGGAGTTGAACCGCCAAGCCCATGGGCTGCAGTCCCCGCACTCAACCACTACGCCACCGGGGCTCAGCCCAAGCAATTTCTTTTTGTTTCTGGGAATGAAGAGGGACACGAAAGGATAGCGCTTTGACAGAACGATGGAGACGCTGTCAGTCATTCACACAGATGAGTTGGAAAAACGTCCCCAAGAAGGGAATCACGGATTGGAAAAATGCATTCAGTGTCACGGAGGGTTCTTTGAAGGGGATAAAGTTGTTTGGTTAAAAAAGAATACCTACATAACTTTGAAAAAAATTCCACTGGGAGGGAGGGTACCCCCTCATTTAATGCTAAGTGGAAAGGAAAATCAAAGACAGAAACAGCACACAAGATCATGTATGTTGGGGAGAGAGCATCATAGGAGTCTCACCATCCTGGCTACCAAGGAGCATTCTGGTTATAGTTCTTTCAAGGCAGATTTATTTCTTCTCTGGGCAGTCTGTGACACTTTCAATATTTGTCACCAGCACCATCCTTCAAATGCATTGCTTCCTCTTCAGTTTTCCTTATTCACTGTTCCTTATTCACATGTATCTGCTAGGGAAGCCGTGGCAGAGCCCTCTGGAATCCTTGAGGAGGAAAGCAGGCGGTCTATACCAGTAACGTGGACTGTGTATGGTTGGGACTGGTTCTCCTTGAGATTTGTCCACTCCTTTTTCAACTGGAAGTTCCCCGTGTAGGGATGTATTTCAGACGGCCACTCTCACCTTTGCGTGGCATTTCAGCGAGCTGCCAAAGGGGATGCAGTAATGTGAAAACACTAAATGTGTGTCTCTTGCAAAAACGACTTTCCACAAAAAAATTTACTGTGCAAACATACGGCTCCCTAAATGGCCCTACACATTGGCCACGAAACAAAAAGCACATTTTGCAAAATAACTGCCTCTCCCAAAGCTGTTGAAGTTTGGGGTGTGTGTGTGTGGGGGGGGGGGTGGAGTGTGAATGGGTGGTGTTAAATTCTGTCAGCACGAAAAAGAGAAGTGATTACTATTCGTTGATCATCTTTTGCATTCCGCTTCGAGATGTCTTACATCCTGAGGATGGTCTATTTGTATAATCAAATGACTCGAGGGAGATTAGAAAACATTACTAGATACATGAAAAATTAGAATTGGTTTCAGGACTGAAATTGCAATGAAGAGGGTTAGCTAATTATTTGTATGGGGTTGATGTTAAGGACACGCGAAAGACCCCAGATGAAAAAACAAAACAAAATAAGTTTCAAGGATTCCCTGTTGCTTGAGCGTTAGCATGCCCTGGTGGCTTTTTAGTATTATCTTAGATGATTTTTTCCCCCTTAAAGGGTGAGTAGGAGGCCCGATGGCAAAGTGGTTTATGCTTTGCAAGATCGGCAGTTCAAAACCACCAGCCACTCTGCTGGACAAAGACTGGGCTTTCTACTCCTGTGAAAAGGTACGGGGAAGATATGGGGACCTGCGTGGGCTGCTCTCTCCTGTGAGAGAGGTCGCTCTGCGTCACCATCGACTCCGTGGCAGGAAGCGAGAAACGGTGGGTGCCCCTGGAGACGGACGACTTTGCCTTGTACTTAAATGCAGGTCCAACAAACCATCAGGCCTCGGTAGATGTGCAAGCTCAGTGCCAAGTGGCAATTGAGTTTGACTCCCAAGCCAAGGAAGAATAAGGAGTAGCAGGGTCTGGGATAAATTGCAGAACATCCATCTGTCTCAAAGAGTAGCCACTACACAACTCCAGCCAGGGGTAGCAGAATCTTCTGTTGTTTTTGTTTTTCAACTCATTTAATTGGGGGTTCTTATAGCTCTTAAAACAATCCACACGTATCCATTGTGTCAAGCACATTTGTACATATGTTGCCAGCATCCTTTTCAAGACATTTTCTTTCTACTTGAGCCCTTGGTATCAACTTCTCATGTTCCCCTCCCTCCCTCACACTCCCACCCTTATGAATCCATGATAAATTATAAATTATTAGTATTTCTAAATCTTACACCACCTGCTGTCTCCCTTCATCCATTTTTCTGTAGTTAGTCACCCAGGGTGGGGGCTTGGGGATGTTATGCATCTATCATTGCAATAGGTTCCTCCTTTTCCCCCTGTTGCCCTCCACCTTCTCCCAACCCTCGTGGTATTGCTACTCCCATTACTGTTCCTGAGGGGTTTATCTGTCCTGGATTTTGTGTGTTCAGGGCTCTTTTCTGTACCAGTGTACATGCTCCGGTCTAGCCAGATTTGTAAGGTAGAACCGGGGTCATGATAGTGTGTGGGGTTGGAGGTGGGGTGGGGAACTAGAGAAATATTGGAAGCTTTGTCAGTGCTATAGAATACCCTGGCTGACCCATCTCTTCCATGTGACCCTTCTGTGAGGGGAGGTCCACTTGTCTACCGATGGGCTTTGGGTCTCCATTCCGACCCCCCTTGTTCACATTGATATGATTGCCTGTTTGGGGGCATTTGATGTCTGATACCAGATCCTGTCAATCACACAGGCTGGCATGCTACTTCCATGTGGGCTTTGTTGCTTCCCAGCTTGTTTATCTTCAAGTCTTTAAGACCCTTGATGCTGTATCTTTTAATAGCCGGGCACCATCGACAGAAATCCAGATTTTAATGTTCATGTTCTCCATATTATAAAGCCACAAAAGGTGAAACTATAACCCCTTCTCTGGCCAGATCTGGTTGTGAGCCTTGGCTTGCACGTCTTCACACTTATCATTATGTTTGAACCCATTGCTGCAGCCTCTATCAATCTTTCTCCTTAAGGGTCTTCTCTGTCGCCCCCTCCATTCCCCCACTCCCTGCTGACCCTCTACTTAACCAAGCATGATGTCTTTCTCCAGCAACTAGTCTCTCCTAATAACCTGTCCAAAGTACATAAGACAAAGTCTCTCCATCCTTGCTTCTATGAAGCATTCTGACTGTAGTTCTTCAAGAGAGATTTGTTTGTTCTTTTGGCAGTCCATGGAACTTTCAATATTTTTCAACAAGACCATAATTCGAATCCATTGATGCTTTTTCATTTTCCTTGCCCAATTTTCACATGCAAATGACAGGATGAAAAAAAAATACCTTAATCCTCACAGCAATATAGTTGCTTTGCCACACTCTCACAAGGTCTTGTGCCACCAATTTACCTAATGTAATTTGCCTTTTAACCTCTTGTCGGCTGCTTCCATGAGCACTGATCGTGGATCCAAGCAGGGAAACGTCCCTGAAAACTTCAATCTTATCGTGATGTAACCTACCGGTCCACTTGTGAGGATTTGGGTCTTCTTTATTTTGAATCGCCATCCATACTGGATGCTGCAACCCCTGGTCTTCATCAGCAAGGGCTTCAAGTCCTCCCTCATCACTTTCAGCAAGCAATATTGTGTCATCTGCATGTCCAGGTTGTTAATAAGCGTTCTTCTGATCCTGTTGCCACAGTTTTTTTTTTTCATGTAATGCAGAAGTAAGAATGACCTGCCCACATCAAAGGCATTGAAAACCTTATGTATAGCCTGAACTTTACTTCCTATGCATGTGACAGCTGGGCAATACGTAAGGAAGATCTCAGAAAAACTGATATCTGTGAATTATGGTCTTGGAAAGGAATACTGAAAATACCCTGGATTGAACAGAAATTTTTAAAGGGCACCTCAAGAAGACAAAGTAAAATCTTATAATTCAATGTGCAAAGACAGCATTTGAGAAGCAAAAAGAAAGCACATGTTCCAGATAGCTTGAAAACTGAAGGAATTCAAGAAAAAAGTTTCAAGCCTTGAGCTTCAATATTGAAAGATTTTATGGACAAAAGAGTGAATGATGCAGGAAGTGTCAAAATAAGATGGAAAGAATAAACAGAGTCATTGCATTAAAAAAAATTAATCAACATTCCAGAAGTGGGGGTAGGGAGGGAAAAAAAGAGCAGCTGATATCAAGGGCTCAAGTAGAAAGATGTTTTGAATATGATGATGGCAACATATGTACAAATGTGCTTGACACAATGGATGGAAGTATGGATTGTGATAAAAGTTGTATGAGCCCCCAATAAAATTATTTTTTAAAAGAGAATGATGGTGAAAACATAAGTGCCAATGTGCTTGATATAATTGATGTATGATTTGTTATAAGAGATGTAAGAGCCCCCAGATATATATATATATATATATATATATATAATTAGTTGACATTTCTTCATTTGAGGAGGTAGCATGTGTTGGGTGAAGTTAGGACTTTTCCACAATTATATATACTCCAAAATATTAAGCAAATATTGACAACCAGTTGCCAGCATCTGATGTGGAAGTCGGAAGTTAGATATTATCTCTAAAGGCTCTAGCTATCAGCCTTTGTGCTTCACACAATAGATAGGGTTGACTCCCTACTGTTGGGACAATGGGTAATGAGTCGCTTTCTTTTAAGCTTGTTAACCACTAGTTTGGTCCCCAATGGGTGGAGTTCACGGGCTACTGTTAATAATCTCTAATATGATCTGTTTAGCCACATCCAGGAGTCTGGGGTCTGCTCTTGTCACATGGGACTCCGATACCTCCCTCTCCTATAACGTGTATCTATAGGAAAACCCTTTCCTGTGACATATGTCCTTACCTATAATGTGGGCCACCAAGTGGGGCTGGGAGGTGAGCATGCTACCATGAAATGTGTCTGATGCCATTACTTATCTCTTTCTCATTCTCTCTGTAACTTTACTATAATAAATAATAATTATTGCCATACAACTGCGCCTATTGAACCTGTGATGTATGTATTACAGACTGGTTTCCTCTGATAAACATACAAGCCCCTAATTACAGGTAAGGACATATGTCTCAGGAAAGGGATGAGTAAAAACAATGGTGCTGAAAGAAGAAGTTCATGCTGTACTGAAAGCATTAGGCAAAAGCAGGGCTCCAGGAATTGATGGAATAGCCAGTGGAATGTTTCCATAAACTCACGAAGCACTGGAAGTACTCTCTGGTCCAGGCCAGCAAATTTGGAAGACAGCTACTTGGCCAAATGCCTGAAAGAGAATCATATTTGTACCAATTCCAAAGAAAGGTGACTCAAGAGAACGCTCAAATTATAGAATAACATCATTGATGTCACCTGAAAGTAAACGTTTACTGCAGAACGTTCAACATTTGCAGCAGTACATTGACAGAGAGCTGCCAAAACTTCAGGGCTGCTAATGTCACATGCATCTTGGCTGAAAGCAGAGAAGACCAGAAAGATGTTTACTTGCATTTTATTGACTAAACAAAGGCATTCAACTGTGTGGATCATAACAGGCTATGTAAAAAAGTGGGAATCACAAAGCACATGCTTGTGTCCATGTGAAACCTGCACACGGATCAAGAGGCTATTGTGTGAACAGAACTGCAAAGTGGTGCACTGTCTAAAATCAGGAAAAGTATGCATCAGGGGTGTATCCTCTCATTATGCTTATTCAATCCCAGCAGACAGATTGAATAATTAAGTGCAAGAAAAGGTGCGTGTCAGGGTTGCATAGCTTCATCATACTTCTTCAATCTGTGCACTGAGCAAAAATCAGAAGAACTGGACTCTATGAAGAGGGCAACATCAGGATTGGGGGAAGGCTTATTAATAACCTTCCACATGCAGATGGCACAGCCTCGCTCGCTGAAAATGAGGAGAACTGAAGCACTTGCTGATGAAGAGCAGGGATTGTCGCATCCAATGTGGACTGCAACTCAAGGCAAAGAAGACCGAAGTCCTCACAACTGGACGAGCAAGTAACATATTGGTAAATGGAGAAAAGATGGAATTTGTCAAGATGCTTGTCTTCCCTGTATCCACAATCAATGCTCCATGGAAGCGGCAGTCAGGAGATTAAAAGACACATTACATTAGAGAAATTTGCTCCACAAGATCTTTTCAGAGTTTTGAAAAACAAGGATGTTACTTTGGGGGCTGGGGAGTGCCTGACTCAAGTCATGGTATTTTCAATTGCCTCATATGCATGTGAAAGTTGGACATTAAATATGGAAGCTCAAAGAAGAACCTATGCATTTGAACTGTGGTGCTGGTGAAGAATATTGAAAGCCCCATGGGCTGCCAAATGAACAAACACATCTGCTATGGCAGTCACCTAAGCTGGTGTCAATTTGAGGATGAAGAGTGTAGGGGTGGAGTCTAGTCTGTCAATTTGGAGATAGCCAATGAGAACTCTGTGTGGGCGTGGCCTTCTCCTCTGAGAATTCTGGGAAATGTGGTCTTGGAGGCAGAGACACGATCTCCCTCACTTCACTTTCTTGGAGACATTCTACTGACAGCACTCGCTTGGACACTCTTACCTGACAAGGCTCACTTCCTGCGAGACAATCCTGAGGAGAAGCTACATGGAGCTGCCCTACTGACCTGAACTGGATAAGCCACATGGATACAACCAGACCTCTGAAGCTGGAGGAGCCACTTGGAGGTCCCTGCCAGCACTGTGATGCTCTTAGCACCACTGGATCCAAGGGCATTCCACCCATCTGGCTTGTGACCACCATTGCATATGTTTCCTGAGTCTGAAGAAGACTTTATAAACTGGTATCTGACATATGGGCTAATATTGGACTTATGACCTTGGACTGGACTGGGTTGGGATGTTTTCTCAAGGTACAGTTGCTCTCTTGTATAAAACTCTTTCTTTCTTTCTTTCTTTTTTTTTGTGGCATCATTGCCCTGGGGAAAACTCTTTCTTATACACATGTGAGAGTGTTCATGAATTTGTTTCTCTAGTCTACCCAGACTACCAGCTTTGTCTCAGAAGAAGTACAATCAGACTGCTCTTTAGAGGCAAGGATGGCAAGACTTTCTTTCACGTACATTGAGCATGCTACCAGGAGACACCAGCCCTTGGAAAAGGACATCATACTTGGTAAAGTAAGGGGGCAGAAAAAAAAGAGGAAGACCTTGGTTAGGTTGAACTGACACTGCAAAAATCAGCTAAAAAAATAAGATCAATTGTGAGCCTGGCTATGGATTGAGCCAGATTTCATTCTGTTGTCTCTGGGATCACTATGACTCTCAACTGACTTGATGGCATCTAACAGCAAGGAAGCAATGAAAAAGACCATGGCTTGGGTCTGGTACACCTTGGTCCTCAAAGTGACATCTTTGCTTTTTAACTTTTTGATTAGGTCTTAGGAGGCAGATCCACCCAGAGCTATAAGTCTTTTGATTTCTTGACTGCTACTTACATGCACATTCGTTGTGAATCCAGCTAAAAATGATGGTCATGTATTCGTGATGTCAATTTCATGATTGGGATGTAGGAGTGGAGTCTAGCCTGTCAATCTGGAGATAGCCATTGAGTAGCCAATGAGGCCTCGATGTGGGCATGGCTTTCCCCTGAGACTTCTGGGAAGCCTCACAGTATTTCCCAATTAGAGAAGAGAGACTTGAGAGAGTCTCTTGGAGAGATGAACTACTGACAAGATGAGATGACAGCATGCTGATCGATCCTGATTCCTGGAGAATGGAGGAGCCGGAGGAGAGGCCACATGGGCTTGCCTGATGGAGCCAAATCTCTGGGACTTGAAAAGCCATGTGGAGACCCCTGCCAGCACTGACATCCTTTTACCACCAATGAATATTGCTGATGGACCCTGAGCCCTAGAAATGAGGAGCCACAGGGAGACCCCTGCCAGCACCGAGGCGCCTTTACTGCACAAGTTTCGTGAGTCGGAAGGAGAGATTATAGACTGGTATCAGACATATGGGCTAATATCAGACTAATGACTTTGGACTGGACTGGGTTGGGATGCTTTCTCACGTTCCATTCTTCTTGTAGATAAACCTTTCCCTTATATCTATATGCATGTCTATGAATTTGTTTCCCTAGTCTACCTGGACTAACACAAATGATATCCTTAATAACCTCAATATTTTCTCCATTTTCCTTGATGCTGTCTATAGGTTGCATTGTGATCATTTTGGCTTCATGTTGAGATGTAATCCATAGTAAAGGGTGTGTTGTTCTCTGACCTTCATTGGTAAGTGCTTTAAATTCTTGTCCTCTTCAAGTAATGTTGAATATTTGCAGATTGGACATCATTGATGAGTCTTCCTCTAAGTCTTATGCTGTATTCTATTCCATACAGTCCAGTTTCTTAGATTGTCTGCTCAGCATACAGATTGAATAAGTATGGTAAAAGGATACTACCCAGGCACACACCTTTTCTGATTGTAAACCATGCACTTTACTTATTCAATCAGTACATTGGATTCTGTGAAGAAGAATGCAGCATCAGATTTGGAGGACGGCTTCTTAAGGCTTGTTCTGTTGCCTCTTGGTCTAATGAATAGGTTCTACATGAGTACAATTCAGTGCTCCGGAATTCCCGTTGTTCACAATGTTATCCATAGCTTGTTATAACCCCACGTGGTTTAATGTCTTTACATAGGCACTAAACCACAGGTAAACCTGTTCCTGCAATTCTCTGCTTTCACATGCAGTCCGTCTGCCATTGGCAATGACCGTGCTCATTTTACACCAACTTCTGAATCTGACTTGAATTTCTGGCAGTTCATTGTAAACCGTCCTTCTTTTGTTTTATCAAGAGCAAATTTTGCATCTGATAACGGTGTTAATTCCATGTTGGAATAAGCACAAATATTGATCTATTTCAGTCACTTGGTCAGGTTCTTAGCAAGCTTCCAAATTTCATGGCATGGATGTGAGGGTGATCTGACTGCGACATCTGTCATTCCATTGATTGCCAGGGTTGATTCAACTGAACTGGCTGGCTAGGCGGGTGCCCCCTTCCTCCCTCACCACTCCATGTGCGTCCCTTCCGAAGCTGTGCACTTGGTTGAAAAGGATGACCTTCCCTGATAGAAGGAGGACCGTCCTTTGGTCAAGGCTGCGCTCCCCTGCTAGAACCTCCAAACAAGTCTCAAGGTCCAAATTTCATGGCATAGAGTAGTGAATGCTTCCAGCATTGCATTGGTTTGTTGAAATATTTAAATTAGTACAGTATTCTACCAATTGTTTTTCACTAATGCCTTCAATGCAGCTCAGACTTTTTCTTTCAATAGCATCAATTTTTGATGAAATGCCACCACTTGAACTGGTTGAATGCAAACCAATTATTTTCTGTACAATGACTCTTTGCATTCTTTACATATTATATTCATGTTTCCTGGGCTATGAAATATTTTGCCCATGGAATCCTCTAATATTTCAATTCAAGGCTTGAATTATTTCTTCAGTTTTTTTCAGCTTGAGATGTGCTGAATTCTTCCCTTATCATTTTCTAACTACAGACCTTTGCATATTTCATTATAAAACTGTACTTTGCCTTTTCCTGTTGCCTTTTGAAATCTCCTGTTCACTTCCTCATTTCATCATATTTTCCATGGGCTTTACCTATTGTATATTCAAGAGTAGTTCAGTCTCTTCTGATGTCCACTTTGGTTTTTCAATGACCTTTGACTTTCCTCATGTATTATGTCCTTGTTGTCTTCGACAGCTCCTCTGGTCTTTGGTCACTAGTGTTCAATGCTCCAAATCTATTCCTATTATTGCCTCTAGATTCAGGTGTGACATACTCTTGGTTGTAATTTGGCTATTGTGAACTTGTTTCCATTTTCTTCTGCTTCAGCTTGAATGTGAATATAAGCAACTGATGGTCTTTTACAGTTTCAGTGGCTTGGCTGTGTCATGATCCTGAGCTTTCTCATGGTCTCTTCTCACAAATGTCAATTTGATTCTTGTGTGTGCCCTCTGGTTTCTTCAGAACACATTACAGTAGCACCCATATCATCAGTGACTTCTTCATGAGGGTGAGTCTCGAATACGTCTCTGTCAAAAAAGCTAATACTTTTTATACAGGGTCTAGAATTAAGTGCGAGTCTAAAACATATTATAGAACTATAGTTCACGTATGTCTGGTTATGCTAGAGACAATGTTAGCCTTTTATGATGGAGAACATTGTAAATTATCCCCCTGGGGCATAAGGTGATTCCATTGACAGTGACATTAATTTAACCAATGATATAGAACTTAGAACTCTGTTGAGAAAAGGAAATTACAGAGGTATAGACTGGTTTCAGTCCAAAATATATGAATTGCTGACTTGTACAGATGAAACTCTCAAGTGATTGGGCACTAATTACACAAACAATGGGGATTGGTGATAGAGCAAACTTTCAACAGCACTGGTTCACAAGACTGATACCTGCCACAAGAAAGCAAAGAGGGAATTAAGAGAGTAAATACAAGGTAGTTCTGGACCGTCATTCAATGGGCACCTTCAAAGCAAATGATGTGAACACAGTCCAAAAACCAATTCCATAGCCCTGGGCTAGCAGTCACCTACTTCTTCTCATACAGAGGTGTTTCAGTCTTAAGTCTAAGAAAGTATGTTGGTGCCACAACCTGCTACAGATATTGATATTGTTTGGGTAAAGCTCAGTTCACTGAGTGGATTTCCCTTCTGCTGTGGGCTATGAAAGATGGTGTGTACCACTAGGACAGAGTCTGAAGTCCCAGGAGTCTAGAGCACATGGCTGTAGTCATTAAGGTCTAGAAAGAAACTGCCTTAAAAGTGTCCAATTAGGAACATTGTCCTCGGCACTTTCTCCCCTTGGATAAGTATTGTTAATCCTTTTTCCCAATGGGAAATTGCTTTTCTGAAACATTCATGCCCTCCTTCCCACTGCTTGACTTGAATTTCTGGTAAGCTTCACTTATTGCTCTTGTAGGAGTGTGTTGATTTGGGGGTGAACTTAGCATACTCTTGTACGGAAGTAATCTACTGATCTTCTACCTCTCTGAAGTGAAGCTTCCTCTGCTGAAGTGGTTTTTAAAATGCACATATAAATGGGATGATATATGGTTCCTGGATAATGGGCAGGCTCTCTATCCCTTTGCTTAGGAGACTGGATTAGAAGGTTACATGATCTGACAGCAGAAACCTGCCTTCTTCTTGGTGTTTATCTGCATAGTAGTGGACTCATACAACATTTGTCCTTTTGTGATTCACTAACTTCACTCGGCATAATGGTTTCCAGTCCGTCCACGTGGTGAAGTTTCATCCTTAATTTTTAGGGATGAATAGTATCCTAGTGTGTGTTATATATCTGAGTTTCTATATTCACTCTTTTACTGATGGGAATTTGGACTGTTTCTAACTTATTACTATCATGCAATGAACATGGGAAAGCATACATCTGTTGGAGTTTTGTCTCTTATTTCTTTGGGCATATGTCCAGTGAAGATATTGCTGGATTGTATAGTCTATTTGTGCCCTGCAATAAGGTTCTTAAGTTTGTCCCAATCTTCTCAGGGATGATCCATATAGCTCTAGAATTTACTTTTAGGTCTCAAATCCATTTTGAGCTCCATCTTGTGCATGGGGTGAGTTATGGGTCCTGCTTCATTCTGTTGCATATGGAGATCCAATTTTTCCAGCACCATTTGTTGAGAGGAGAGTCTTGTCCCAGTTAATGTTTTTTGGTCCTTTGTAGAAAAATCAGTTGCCTATCGATAGATGCTTTGTTTCTAGGTTTTCAATGCTTCTTGAATTCCCCCATCCCCAGCCCCAGTTAGCAGAAGCATTGTGGCAGGGTCTCCAAAGATGGCAGAGATGCTGAGCCTGGGGAATGGGTAGGATCTCAGTATTGGGATAGTAGGATCATGAGGGTGAGTCAGGCATGGCTTTAAATCCTCTAGTGCTACCTCAAATCCAAGGAGAGACCTTCTGGATCCTAAGCTGTATCCCCTTCCCTCTTCTCTCCTGAGCCTTTACCACACTGGCAATACCCTGGTAATGCAGAAGCTAATACATGATGAGTATTATCATGTCATACTGTCTTAAGAGCATGCTGTCAGAAGGGCACTTGCTCTTGTTCATAGTTTCCCTGCTGTCTTGATGCCTGGAGGACCTTGAGAAACAAGAAAGAAAGACACAGAAAATGTGAGAACAATGGAGAAAAATAATCTGGAATAGCTCTCAAGGTCATAAAATCACATATAATTTTAAATTCTGCAACTGATATAAATGCTATGCCTGAAGTGATGACAGGGGAGGGAGGATTATATATGCCCTTCAATTCAGCATGCTCCCCCACCCCCACCCCACTCTCTGTTGTCTTATCTTCATCTTTGTATCTGCTTGGACCCTATGAACTGGTCACTGCTGACCAGCACATCCGAATCAAGAACTACAGCCACTATACATTCCATGTAATGTAATATAATTATCTTCCAGGATGCAATCTAATGACATACGATCAGTCGTTTAGTTGAAAGGGAAGTTCTTCTTAGAATTTGTTCTGGTTCCAGAGTGTCAATAGGTTATTCTGGTAGAACTCACGCTCTCTACTCTGTAAGTTTCCTGTCTCTTGATTTCCAGATCTTGGAGGGAAACCTACAGAAATCTCCAGTTTGTCACCAGACCTATGGATTTTCCACTTCTACAACCACATGAGCTAATGTCTTGAAGTAAATAAAACATGTTTCTTTCTCTCAGATGGTGGCTTCTGGGTGAATTAATTCATATTCCAGTACTTGGAAAAGGAATCCTTATTGTTGTGGCCAAACCTGGAGTCTCTGAGCCCACTTGGGTGGGCTCTCAGTGGGAAGAGGATGAGAGAAGACTCTAAGATGAGGTGCACACTCTGCACACAGCTGCTCAGCACAAGGGTCAGAGAGGGCAACTATTGGCCATACACTGACATCAACTTTCAACATGAGGGTCCCATGAGGAAATCCATGAATAATTTATACCCCAAGCAGAGATTGATGCTCAGTGAGCTTCAACAGGAATGAATTACTTTGTGTGCATTTCCTGCCTAAATGCCAGTCTATCTTTTCATCGGAGTCTGTGGAGAGTTTATGAATGGCTGCATTCTCCTAACGCTTATGCTTTAGGCAAAGTAACTTCAGGATTTGGGCTCAAGTTTCCAAGGAGTTCTGGCTTGCTATTTACAAACTATTTATCATAAGATTTCAAATAATATATGACTGGGGTGGGGGAAGACTCTTCTAAAGAGGAATTGGGATAGAAATAGAGGAACCACAATGGCCGTTTTGAAAGTATCTGGGTATTTATGCTTATGAAAGTCGGGAGACTTGTGTGCTTGGATGAAAAAAAGTGTCTGGGACACTAACATTTATAGACAAGTAACTGACTCGGGAGTTTACCACACTCGTATGTTCTCATTATGACCTTCATTTTTTCAGATGAAGTAAATGAGGTCCAAAGACATCACCGACCAATGTAGAGATAATGCAGGCCGCATTTGCAATTTAACATTTAAAATTAGAACACATGGAGCCACCCCTTAAAAAGGTACATAAACTAGACAGGTGAAATTAATTTACTAGCCTATTACCGTAATACAATACCCAGAATAATTTTATTTTATTTCAACATGCAGTCTGTATACAAAATGACTGTGATAAGTTTACATTCTTTTTCTCTAGACCCAGGGTGTATTTTACATTCACTCACCCCCTGTTGCCCTCAAGGTGATTCTGACTTAAGAGTGTGCCCGTGGGAAAAAGTAGAACCGTCCTTTCTTATCCTTTCTGAACTTGGCAGTCTGGATGGGAACAGACCACCTAATTTCTGTTCCATGGAGGGGCCATTGAACCAGCAGCTTCTTGCTTCCCAGCCCCTGGGCCACCAGCGCGCCTTTGTACACTTACGGTGCATCTCATTTCCAGCTCGTCCCCTTCCACATGCCCAACAACCACTTGTAGCTAAAGACTCACCACCCAGATGCCGGCTCTGAGGGACTCCAGCGACTGGTTGCCTGACCTTGAGTAAAATGCTTAGCTTCCTTTGATCTCCGTATCTTTATTTTTAAACGTGAGGGGAAATAGTCAAGTTTTGCCCAGCTCGGTTTTCTGAGTTTTTCCTGCTCAGCTCTGGCTCGGCCTTGTGGTCGCAGACGAGGCTGTCCATATCGGGGTCGTTGTTGTTAAACAACTCACAGATGGCCACGGGAGCAGACCAAGGGCAGGAGGACGTACGTGATCTAGTTAAAGGTTCTATGTCAAGGGCAGATGACCTGATGGCTAAAGGCTGTTTTCATTCCCCTGTGCACTAGCGGTGACACCGAGGAAATGTCTGAGCCTGGCCATCCCCTCTCTGGGACTTCAGTAGCTGGGTAGGCAGCAGTCTAGTGGCACCAGTTACAATTCTCTTCTGCAAGGAACTGAAGAGGCAGATTCTTCCCCTCTCTCACAATTACCGGCAGCGCCTTTAAGATTTGTGCATTAGAATCTCCTTAACAATTATTATTTTACCGAAGCAATAAACACCTGCAAAAGTGCTATCATCCATTCAATTCGATTTTATTCAAATTACTTTGGTTGCATTTTTTACATAACCGTTCAAAGAATTAGCACTAGTTAGGGGAAAATCTTAGATAAGAATATGAGAACAGAGAGTAGAATTTCTTTGTGGTCAAAGGAGAGTTTCTTCTTCTAAACTCAAAAAGCCCAGGCACAGATGAAGACAGAGGGAATACATATAAAAAAGAGGGATAGAACAGGAATGGGAAGAAATAGATCTGAGTTGACAGCCGGTTTCTCCACCTTCTTTTTGTGACTTTGTTTTCTTGATTGAAGAGGGGAATGTAACTTGTAGCTACAGGAAAAATTTACCTTCTCCATCCATGGGGTTGCAGAGGAATGTTAATTTTCTCTTTTTAAAAGATTACTGAGAATGTAGAGAACATAACAACAACAACAACAACAACAAACAAACATTGAAAGGCTTTTAGTGTTTTCTTTCTTTCTTGTTCTTGCTTCTTTGGGGCCTAATTTATTTTAGCAATATTATGATAATTGTTTTTAACAAATTAACACTAATCGCCTCTCTTATTAGAACTCAAAATGAGAAGTCACATCTGCAAACATCCATTAGAAATTAGAGTGTAGAAATAAACAAAGCATGAATCAAGGTAAACTGGAAGTTGTCAAAAAGGAAACAAGGTGCTTAAAAATTGGTAGCTGCTGAAATGAATTGGTATTGACCCTTGGGAATCCAACAATTTTACGGTCTACTATGCTGGAAATGACAAGATGAAGAAAGTGGCATTGCATTCATCATCAGTAAGAACATTTAAAATCGATCCTAAAGTACAACACTGTCCATGATAACAATATCCATACATCTGCAAGGAAGACCAATTAATATGACTGCTAATCATAAGTTATACAAATCATAAATGGTCTAAGTGAAGAAATCGAAGATTAACTTGTTTTATTTACTACACAAAGATATTTGATTGTGTGAGTTATAATAACTTCTGGATAACATTACAAAGAATTGGAATTACGGAATACCTAATTGTGCTCATACAAAACGTGTACATGGGTCAAGAGGTGGCTTTTGAACAGCACAAAGGGATATTGAATGTTTAATACTTCCAAAAGGGTAGGTGTCAGTGTTATATACTTTCTCCTTACTAATTCAATGTGGATAAAAATTCAATCTGTGTACATAGAAAGCAGTATTTTTGTTAATGCCAGCTGGATCTTAGCTGAGAGCAGAGTGTGTTAGTTCCGGTAGCCTAGAGAAACAAATTCACCAACACGTAGATGTATATAAGGGAGAGGTTTACATTCAAGAGCAATTAAACATTGAGGAAAACATCCCAGCCCAGTCCAGATCAAGTCCATAAGACGAACATTAGCTCATATGTCCGACAGCAATCTATAAAGTCCCCTTCAGACTTATGAAACACATGCAATGATGTTGAATGAAGGAAGCTCACAGGTCAGTGGGTGCAAAGTCAGTCGTGGTAGAAGCATCTCATCGCTGGCAGGGATTTCATGTGGCTTCTCTAGGTGCAGGTTTCTGGCCAAATCAAGGTATGTCCATGTGGCTTCTCCTCAGAGATGTCTCACAGGGAGTCAGTCTTGTCAGTTGAGTCTCTTGGGCAGCCAATGTTGTCAGTAGAAAGTCTCTAAGGAAGTGAACCAAGAGAGACAGTGTCTTCTGCCTCCAAGGAGGAATGACCACATTTCCCAGAATTCTCAGAAGACCACGCCCACCAGAGGTTTCATTGGCTATCTCCAGATTTATAGGCTAGCCTCCACCCCTACACTCTTCATCCTCAGATTGACACCAGAGTAGGTGACTGCCACACACACAGAGAAAAGCAGAAAGATGTATATTTGTGTCTTATTGACCCTGTAATTGTCAAATAGCGTGAAACAGGGACAAGGGGTTGGCCCTTTCCATGCCTGGAGGCCCCCCTACAGGAAGTTGCAAGAGAATCAGGCAAGCCCTTCACCAGCATAAATAAAGATTACTGGGCATGCACCAGTTCAAGCCTGAGCTAGGTGGTTGGTACATCTGGGTGGTCCAAACTAGACGAAAGTGGGCTTACTTTGGCCAATGGGGTCAACTCATACCTTCAACTATACCTCCCAGCCAGAGGCTTCCATAACCATTGGCCACAAACCCCTCTGTCCTTCTTCTCCTTCTCCACATTCAGCTCCTGTCCTGTGTCCATGGGTATGCCGTGGTGTCCCTGGCCTCAGGTTACTACCTGTGAGTGCGCAGTCCCATGAGATTGCTCATGCTCCGTGACCGTAACACCTGAAACGTCTTCCGTCCTTTGGATCACAAACTTGGATCGCAAACCAGGTTTCATCATGAACTCTTTCTCATGTGAAGCCAAGAAATACCAAGCTATTTCCCACCCAAGAAATCTAATATAATAGGCATTTATTCAAACAGAAACAAGTTAGACTGCATGGTTTAAAATCAGTAAAGGTATGCACCTTCAGGGCTGTATCCTTTCTCATAGTAATCCAGTCTGTATAATGAGCAAATAATCTGAGATGATGATGGACTGCAGATATCAAGAATAGAGGAAGAATCATAATAGTCTGTGATATTTGGTGGCCCCTACTTGCTGAATGTGAAAATGACCGGAAGAACTTAGCAATGCACATAAAGACTAAAAAACCTTTCATACAGATTATACTTGAGCATAAAGAAAACAGAAAAACAAACCAAGAAATCTCACAACTAGACCAACAACAATATCATCATCAATGGTGAAGAAATTGACATCGGCAAGGATTTCATTCAACTTGGATCAACAATCTATGCTTGTGAAAACAGCAGCCAAGATATCAACTTATATCTATTGGACAAACTGGCTGAACAGTATTAAAGGTGGGAAGTCTAAAAAAGCAAACATATCATTGTGATAACTAGGTGCATTTGACTCACGCCATGGCCTTTCAAATGACCTCGTACACACAGGAAAATACTGGACTGGGAAAGAGGAAGATGGTTTGAATTACAGTATTTGCAAAGGCTACGAAATATACTAGGGGCTGCCAGAAGACGGAACAAATAGGTTTCAAAAGAAGTATACCAAAATGTTCCTTAGAAGACTTAATCTTTTTTTTTTCCACATCACTGCCCTGGTGGGAGTAGGAAGCCCAGCCTTGTTCCTGGAACTGCTGCTGGATTTGAACCATCAACCCTGTGGGCCGCAGTCCCGCACACAACCATTGTGCCACCAGGGCTCCGCTAGAAGACTTAATCTTATGGACCTTGGGCCCACCCCCAGGAAGAAGCAGTCACTAGATAAGGATATCATGTTTGGTAAAGGAAAGGGTCAATGGAAATGAGAGAAAGCTCCATGTGAAGTGCTGACACAATGGCCACAATAATGGACTCCAAGATACCAAAGATGGGGAGGATGGCCCTGTCCGGAGACCACATTTCATTCTGTTGTATTTAAGATGACCATGCACTAGAGTGGACTAGACATCAACAAGCAACAACATTTCTCCTACCCAGCGATAAACACCGCTCATGTTTTGTGTTTGTATGAAGTAGGCCGACGGTCAAATGTTTTTCTTTCTTTTCACAAGATTAGGATAAAACTTTAACATAAAGTCTTCGATTCCACTTTTCACTTCTGTGTCTTTAGTTTGAAATGGCGTTAGAAAGTCCAATCATGTTCTTATTTAAATGTTCATATATTTGCTCACAAACACAACTTAATGGCTATTTCACTTTACGGATGTCCGTTTTCTAATTTGTCCCTTTTAAAATGAGGCTTGTATTGTGAATTCGGAGGTGATAGGATTCACATTTCAGACTCTCCATTCTTCCTCTATTTGGGGGACAGTTGGACTGTGGCAAATTTTGTCAAGATGAAAATGTTACACAGTATACTTACACACAATTGTTGATAAATATCTGTTGGTAGCTTTAAGATAAATTCCTAGGAGTGGAATGAGTAATGTTAAGGTCTTTTAAAAGGGTCCTGGCATGGACTTACTAGATCATCCTTCTGAAAGATTATTACAATTGATAATCCTGGTTTTATTGTTGTTGTTGTTGTCAGCTGTTGAAAAACTGGCTCTCACTCATATGTTCTGTGCAACAGAACAAAACACTGCCTCCTCCTACAACATCCTCACAACTGCTTTGTTGCTGCCCCTGTGTTGGTTCATTTCTTTAAGGATTTCCTCTTTTCTGCTGACCCTCTACCCAGCATTATGTCTTTCTCCCAGGACTGGTCTCTCCTGAGAACATGACCAAAGTATGTGAGATTGTGGGAGTAGTCAGCGCCCCACAACGAATCATGGGTTCAGTAGAAGCAATTATACAGTTAAGATATATAAAGATTGTAGTAAAGTCATAGAGAAATGGGAGAGAGCGTCAAATAAAGAAGTTAGATACATTTCATAGTAGCACCCTCACCTCAGCTCCTCTTGGTGGCACACGTGGAGGTGGGAACGAGCAGGCAGGAGAGAGCATCAGGTTTTTTTTTTTTTTTTTTTTTTGGCATCACTGCTCTCCGGTGGTGGGAGTAGGAGGCCCAGCCCCACTGCTGGAATTGAACCTCCGTCCCAGTGGGCCGCAGTCCCGCGCACAACCACTACGCCACCGGGGCTCAGCCGAGCATCAGGTTTTATTTCTAACCAAAGCTTATGTATCTTTGGGGACATGCAAGCCCTTTGATTACACATAACAATCTATGTTATAGGAAGGGGTTGTAGCATGGGAAATACAAGCAATAGGAGGGGGATGACCTATGGGCGTACACGCAATAGTAAAAGCAGGGAATGGGGTATCTTTGTGGCAAGATGGGTGAACCCCAGACTAAATATAGTAGCCTAACCTTGGTCATCCTTGAGTGGTCCTGGGCTTGCCTTCAGGCACTCCTTCAAGGGAACAATATCACAAGAGAGTGGGCCCTCCTTAGGGTGAGTCCGATTATGCAGTCTGGTTGCTTTACATGCCATTAAGGAGAATAACCTCTGACCTACTTTCATTGCCCTCCTAGTGAATGATCATTTACCAGGTGCAGCAAGCAGCATCTTGGATCTGGCATATATTTGGGGGAGACAACTTGGGAGAAATCTTTCTTTTTCTCACTTGAGATCAGGCCTTGCCATTCTTAATTCTAAGGCACATTCTGGTTGTTAATTCCTTTAAAGCAGATCTGTTGACTCTCCTTTCTTTCTTTCTTTGCTCTTCTTTCAATGTGCGTTGCCACCACCATCATTCGAATGCATCAGTCCTTCTCTGGTCTTCCTAATCCATTGCCCAGCTTTCTCATACCAGTCCTGCCTTTTAGTGCGTGATCATTTTTGTATCCTCTGGTTTCAGAACCAGACGGTCGACTGCATCTTGAAAGTAGTGAAACGAGGATGGATGGATTGTAAGTTTCTATTTGGACTCTCTTTCTCTTCCCACGGAACTCAATGCATGATTTTCCCCGTTTTTGTAATTAGAATGCAGAGCTGCACACAATTGGCGGGGGTCCAGATCATTTCGGAGAAGAGAAGGGCACCAAGAACTGGAAGTGCATGTCAGCCCTTCCAACCTGCTCAAGGACTAAGGGAATGAGGAAGGGCCCCACAAAGTGGCAAGATGCTGGGTCAGCCCAATGTCTTAGGAAAGAAACGGCCTCAGCCTTGCCTTCCGCCCGTGGCAGATGAGGTCTCTGGCTGCCTGCCAATTATCATCGGATAGAAGCAGTCCCACCAAAGCAGCCAACCAAAGATTGTGGAGGCAGGGAGATAAAAGTCCGGAGCCTGAGGAGGCAGGAGAGGAGCTGGAGGAGGTGGGGCTGGGTCTGTCATGGCAGACAAGCTAGACGTCCTGCTGCATCCCATTGCATCCCTGACGGCAGTTTTCTAGAGAGATAGGAGTGCTGACTTGCACTCACTAAAAGCAGCACCTGCAGGGATCAGGGGCTGCAGGCCAGGAGAACGCCTCGGCAGGAAGCAATTCCATACTTAAGGTTCAACGGATCCCAGTAGCTGGTAGGTCCAAGGGCAGGGCCTGGCCTTCAAGTGATGGGAAAATTAGAGCTGGAAATCTGAAAAGGATAATGTGGAAGTCGAGAGCAACTTGATCTACAGCTATTTAAACTTGAAACGTTCACCAGAGCTGGAGCTCGAGTGGGTTAAATCAATCGCCCCATCACATGTCAGTTTGTCATACCAGAGCCTTGCGTGTTGTGATGTTGGAAGCCACGTCACCAATATTTCGAATACCAGCAGACAGGTTGCACTGGAACGTCTAGAAAGACCGTTTAGGCACAAGGGCCAGGCAGCTCATTTCTGAGGGATTAGTCACTAGAAAGCATATGCAGAGTAGCGGAACATTCTCAGGAAGTACAACCAGGATGTTTCTTAGAAGTGAGCGTGGCAAGGCTCGGCCGCTGTTATTTTGAACATGTTATCAGACGGGGCCAGTCCCTAGAAAAGGACATCATGCGTGGCCAAGTAGATGGTCAGAGAAAAAGAGAAGACCCTGGATGAAGTGACTCGACACAGCGGCTGCACCGATGGCTTCCATCTTAACAACAGTTGCAAACACACATCATTGCCGCTGCTTTTAAGACCGTCCAGAGAACTGGTGTATAGCTAAAGATGAGAAACTGGTGAAAATAAGAAGACTAGAGAGATGAAGAAGCCAATCCACTGTGTCGCTGTCATACCATCGCTGACAACCTACGAGAGAAGAAAGCAGCTGGTAGGACAGTGGGGAAAGCACTCGGATGCTAAGCGGAAGGTTGTTGGTTCAAGCCTACGAGTTGTTTGATGGGGGAAAGCTATGGCAGGATGCTTCCATACAGGTTGGTAGACTTGGAAACCCCAGGGCGGGGTTCTATGCTATCTTCTAGAATTGCTATCAGTCCACTTGATGGCTGTGGGTTTCAGATAAAAGAAGGAGTCCGAGAATGTTTGCTAATCTTCTCTCACATTTAAGGAGAAGGATGGCGAACCAGAGACTTATATAAACTATAGACGCATGAGTGCATTTTGGGCTTGCACTTAATTCTAGCCCCAGCTGAAGAACAATGAGTTCCTATGACATGGTTCTGCTTCATGGTCATCCTCAAGAAGGGAACTCTGAAGATAATGTTGCTATAGAAAAACGTAGCCCCCAAATCCTAGATCATGTCCCACTAGCAGAAAGAATGGCATGTGGGATCTTAGCACTTATTTTTCAAACAAGCAGCCATCTAAGAGAGGCATCAATTCAGTCCTCATAGAAGCACATCAGCCTATATAATCCCCAATCCAAAGACTGGAAAGAATATAACCCAAATCTTGAGGGGCGGTGCCAGAGATTTAACTGTGAACACTTGGTTTGCAGAAGGCTTGTGATGACTGTAGAAGCCCCAAATCCATTAGCAGAGTCCATGCATGGATTAAGCCTCATGTGAGTTAAGCCTTAATTAGAGTTGAGGTATGCCAGCAGGCAGAGAGCATTGTAAATTTGATTATGGAAGACACAGGCTAAAATGTCATAGCTTATCATTTGACCTCCCTTTTGACATTATTTTAAAGCTGTTTCAGAAAAATAAAAAGTGGGGGGGGGAGGGGAAATGCACATGGTGTATTCACTCTTGGTGAATCCCCTCTGACTATGAACCAGAGTTGTGAAGAGTCTTGCTGTCATGCAGAATGCATGGAGATAAGAAGTGGATCGTTGAAGACACAGTCTGGTTTAAAATGAGCACTCCATCATTTGATCTCCCCGAAGATCCATCTCGATTGGCTCAGGTTTTAAAATATTTTCTTCTTCCTTTTCTGTGGAAGGCTTTATCTATTCTATTTGGTTATGGTTTGTACATTTTGTTTCCTTTAAAATGTTTTTCTGTATGTGAAATCCAGGATAGGTAAATCTAAAGAGAAGGTCACTCTGGATTACTGGTTCCTTGGGGGATCTGGCAGGGGAGGGTGGCGGGAGATGGGGAGTTAATAACGATGAGTACAAGAACGAAGAAAATGTTTGAAAACCAATGAGACAATTCTTCAGGGTATGCTTGAACTCTTGAATTGTCTGATATGTGAATTACGTGTCAGTAAAC
The DNA here is from genome assembly GCA_004026705.1 of Nesogale talazaci. Lineage (NCBI taxonomy): Eukaryota > Metazoa > Chordata > Mammalia > Afrosoricida > Tenrecidae > Nesogale > Nesogale talazaci. The sequence goes on from PVJH01006088.1 coordinate 51,641, forward strand.
ATGTTAGCGGAAAAAGGAGTCGGAGAAAGAGGTCAGAAGAGAGACACATCAGATACAGACATAAAAATGAGCGTGTGATCGCATGAGGGGCCTTTAAAGAAAAAGAACAAATGAGGCGAATAAAAAAATGAGTGAACACAAACCAGAAGACCTCACTGCCACTGCGTCAATGCCAAGGCACGGCGAGCCCACAGCACAGGCAGGGTAGCCCCTGTGCGTTTCGAAGACTAACTCTTGGTGGGCACAGAAAGCTCTTTCTCTGAGGGGCAGCGGGTGGCTGCAAACTGCTGACTTTGAGGATGGCAGCCCAGGGAGACATCATGAGCCACCAGGACTCCTCAGATGAACAAGGGAGACGGTAATGCATGTCCTCTGAAGCCCCTAAGAACAAGTGCCTCCAGAAAGTCCAGGGTCTGGTAACTGAGACACTGATCAGCACCAACTTCCAAGTTTACCTCTTTTTAATGGAAAATATTTTAAAAGACATCTCTCTCTAAGAATGGGATGAGGATAGTATACCCGATTTGTGATGACCCGGGGCTATCATTTAGGATTAAAAAAAGATCACACTTCAATTCAATGAGTCATGAGCATCTCTACTTCAAGGTACGTCGTAAGGTACGCTGGTCTTTAGCCATTGTAACATTTAGTTTAATACCAGACATTGAAAAGACTATGGTCGGTGGGGGAAAAAAAATCTGGTCCCAAAGGACCATT
>PVJH01006088.1:52457-64020 GCA_004026705.1 Nesogale talazaci
GGGGGGGGGGGGGGGGGGAGGGATCTACAACCCTGTGTGCTAGGTGAAGCGTATCTCCAAGTTTTTGTTTGAACACAACAAAACAGGTGGACAAGCTTCAAAGAGCTGAGGGAGAAAACACCGTGAATGAGGGTGAGGATGGGAGGAAAGCAAGAAGAAGTGGGGAGCTGCCGGCACTGCTCAGGGCCTAATCACCTTGGTGGCATTCTTGGCCCCTCCACAGAACGGCCTTCCAAAGGCCTGCTACTTTGCTGTCTTCTTTCTCTTAGCCTGTCCCTGTGCCTTCCCGGGACGGGTTCGGTGGTCTCAGAAACTTCTGCCCAGCTGTGGTCCTTGAAGTCACAAAGGTTTACAGCCACCCCCCGGCCTGGGTTGTGACCGTCATCAACAGTGGGATCGAGGAAAGTATTATTTTAACCCATCTAGCCCCAACTTCCTCATCTGCAACATGGAAACGACTATCGCTACCTCATAGGGCTAAGTAGGACGATGAGATGAGATCAAGCTTTTCAAATGGGGCTCAGTTTGTCTCTGAGTCACAGGAAGTGGTTGAAAGAGCAGCCTCTGAGAAGGCTTGTCAGTAGGCTCTGAGGGAAAGTTTTTTCCTGTAAGTAAAGCCAGAGAGCTCAGAACCTGATCTTGGTGATCGTTATTTGGTCCTCAGGCTGGTAAGGATATCGCTGTCAGGTGATGTTCCTGCCAGAAGAGAATGTCACTGAGTTACCGACTTTCCCCAAAATAGTAGACGAGGGAAAAGAACAGACGTTGCGTCCCCACTATGTGCTTGGCACTCAAGGTCTCATCCAGTTCTTAAAATGATCATCGGGAATGGGTATTCATTTCATCACATCCGATAGAGCTAGAGAAGCGCTCCCTTCTCTAAAGGGAGAAACCCATCACAATGATCCTGTTGGCAAACCCTCTTACAACGTGCTCAGCTCTTCACCAAACCCTACAAGGCAGGTGCTGCTATTAGTCCACTTTACGCCTTCCGCAATATATGTGCAACTGGCCTAAGGTCCCAGGTCTCACATTGCAGAACTGGGATATAAACAAAGACAAAAGCAACTAGAGCCCATAGCCCTTCCATATTTAGACTATCCTTAAAGAAGACAGTGGAAGGTCTGAGGGGTCCCCGTATGGGACAGGAAGTCATGCTACCAGAGGTGCAGGCGATGGGACACTGGACGGGGGACCGGCCCTGGTGCCAGTCAGTCTTTGGGAGTGATGTGAGGGGCACCGAGGAGACCTACAAGCTTCGAGTGCCACCTTTGGAGCTTACCAGTGGGTTTATGAACTTAGGTTTTCTGTTTGATCAAAATGGCTCTGGGCAGCTGCTAGTCATGGCAAGGCTTCAGGGGGAGTGATGGCCAACCTTGTCTCAGCGTATTTTTCACACACACACACACACACACCGCCACATACACCTTGCATAATCACATAGCAGTGAAAAAAGGAAGATCTCCAAGTCTTGTTGCTGAGTTTCTTTGCGGAAAAAAGGAAATCCAAGAATTCTGACCTCATCCTGCAGGAGCTCTGCCTTAAGGGGTCATGTGTTGGGCTGCTAACCTCAAGGTCAGTAGTTCAAAGCCAGCAGCTGCTCCATGGGAGGCTGATGAGGCTTTCTGATCCTGTAGAAAGAAACGCACAGGGGCAGTTCTACCCGGTTCTATTGGGTTGCTGGGGCGTCAGCATCGACTCGGCGGCCCTGAATTCGGTTTTTGTGGATCTGAAGAAAGACAGTGCTGCCTGGGGAGAGCCTTTGTTGCCTACAATCCAAGGAGCCTCTGGATGGGAAAACGCCCCAGCCCTGTATCTGCTGCTTCTCCTTCTGTTTGGACAGTTAGTTCATCGGCGAATGCATTGAAATCATAGGATTGTTTTACTTGTACATATTCTATGAGACAGATGATAGTGGCTGGCTCACTGCGTGGAGCAATCTGAGCAGTAGGTTCCAGCAATGTGCTGTTTAGTAGATTCCTCCAGTTCCTAAGGTCGTCTCAATGTGTTCCCCTTGTCCTTCTGGGCCGAATGGAACGGGCAGCTCTACCAAGGCTGGCAGCTGCCAACATTACATTCTTCTTACTTCTGGTGTAGGGAGGGGTTTTAGACAGTGTGTTTCAAAATGATTTTTTCACAGCGGAAGTAGCTGCTGCAAAATTAGCCCTCTCATGGCAACCTGGTGCACAACAGAACACATCACTGCCTGGTTCTTTGTCCAGGGCTTCAGACCGGTTCAGTCGGAGCCAACAGAGAGAAATCATGACAGACCTGGATTTTTGGAATTTGTATTATCCAGAACACTCATTTGAGGAGTAAAAGTTACAGGCCCAAGTTCTCAACTAGGAGATTTGAAAAGGCAAAGTGAGCCTTCTCAGGAGTCGGATGCATGGCATCGCATTATTGCCAGGATTGTGGAGAGCAACACACCTTTGAAGTGGTGCGACCGCCATGGTCTTTGAGCAGGAAGTTGTTGCTTCTGACTCTGCCCATCAAGAGATCTGGTTGCTGCGCAGTACGACGCACACTGTTTTCTAAGAGGGAGACTACTTCTAACTGGGCTTCAGATTATAATTCCCCCCTTTCCAATTTGTGCTACGATTTACCTCCATTTTAAGTAATAGGTCTTTTCCCTTTGTTGGGTTCAAAGCTTTGCCTGTGTCATCCTCACGATTTGTTGATGATCAAACCAGAATGGTTTCATGGCCCTTTCGTGGGCTGCTTTTCAAAAGTAGATCACTGGGTCTTTCTTTCCTGTCCTGAGACTGGAACTCCACTGAGATGCGTTTGTCACCTCAGCAACAATCGAGGCTCCACTGATAGGCAGGTCTCCTGAATGGAAGGTGGGAATCCGACCATCCAACCACCACTGCTCTCCATTAAATAGGCATAGAAACTTCTATCATTCAGAACTAGAAATCGGTTTTCTCCACATTAGGGATTATGTTGCTGGGGTCCAGTGACTCTCCCTGGAGGAAGAAATATACTCACAAAGCAAATAACTGTTTTCTCATGCCCTCTCCAATTCCTGCTTCCTTTCTAGCTACAGATGTGTCATATTTAAAACAAAACAAAACATAAGACTACTCACCTGAAGAAAGTATACCTGCAGATTGCAGCCCAGACTGTGGGCCTGGTTTTCCAAAACCTTTTCACCCTCTCCGCCTTGTGGGCCAGTGATTCTCAACCTGTGGGTCGCGACCCCTTTGGGGGTTGAACAACTTTTTCACAGGGGTTGCCTAACATCATCAGAAAAAGAAAACATCTTTCTGATGGCCTTAGGAACCCAGGCACCGCTCCTCTATCTGTCTCCAGGTGGGTCTGCCCACATGCAGATATGCCCACCTATGAGTACCCCGTGTGAAGACTGTTACCCACTGCGCCCCATGCTTCAAGACAAAAATTCATTTATTTGTCATTAGAAATAAATATTTCACAATATACGATATGTCATCTTTGTGATGAATCACCAGGCTTTAATTTACAACAATGAAAATACATCCTGCACAGGAGATATTCCTAATAGTAGCACGATGATAGCTGTGAAGTCGCAACAACCATAATGTTATGGTTGGGGGTCACCACCACACGAGGCACTGTATGACGGGGTCGCGGCCAGAGGAAGGTGGAGAACCATTCGCTAGAGGCATCTTCAGGTGCCTTGTTCTGACCAGCCCAGCGCCTAACTCAAAGCGAATAGTCCCAGGTCGGCAAGAACACCTGGGAGTAGTCCTCCCCGGCAGCTACCATTGGATTTCCACTCCCCGCAGCTGAACATCAGAGAGCTTCCACTGAGGACCAATTCCCACGCCTGAGCAAAGAACTAGGTGCTATCATTGTGGATAGGTTGGGGGGCGGGTAGGGAGAGGAGGCCGGAAGGGCACCTCTTTTTCCTCATCCCTTCCCTGCTCCAAGGTGGCTTTTGAGATTCAAAGTTCCCCTTGACTCGATTTCTCATACCCTGGGCCCAGTCACTGCGGCAATATTGAACTACTAACAGTTTTGTTACGTTTCTCGGGTGGAGAAATGTCGGTCGCTGGCTTCCCGAGGGAAAGAATTCACTCCGAAGGCTGGTGTGCGATCCAAGTGAGGTTTATAAAGGACAGAAACAGCTTCAGGTTCTACACAGGCGCCCTCAGGGCACTTCTCGCCTGCACGTGGACAAGGGAGGACAGAGACACCGCAGCCCCGCTGAGGAGCAGTGGAGAAGAAGGCCTTGGCCTTTGGACCCTGGCTTTTCCGGGCCCAAGTTGGGAGGCGTGGTTGATAGTACTGGTTGACCTCACTGGCTGAATTAAGCTCACCTGGCCCCAATTGGGGCCCAAATAGGTGTACGGCCCCTTTCTGCCTCAGCGCCTGAATCTGGAGCGTGCCCTGTGGTCCCTGTTCTGAATACCTAACAGTTTCGTAGGCTTTAATAATCTCCAAAGCACAGCTGCTAAGCTCAGGTTTGATAAGGGAGAAAGAAGACAAGATATATTTGGGGATGTACTGTGGGGGGTTGGGATATACTCTTGTGGGAGCCAGGCATGGTGCATGAGAGGAGATGACCTCTTTCTCAATCTATGAATATCATCGGGATCATGGGTCCCTGCTAGGAATTCCCTGCTAGATTAAGTTCATCCTCCCTCTTCAGTGGACATCTGAGGCTGAGCATACCCCACCCAGAGACACCCTGTGGGTCAGTGGTTGTGGACTAGTGGTTGGTCCACTCTGGAGTGCCCAGGCACCTGGGTTCAGCTTAGTCTGAGCAGACTAGGAAGGAGCAGAGACTTCTCTTCTTCTTACAATTATGAAGCCTACTTATGAGAGCTTCAAGCTCCAGGCTAATTTAACAGTTATTAATAATTGATAATACCCATTCCTCAAGGGTTGTTTTCACAGTGCTTGGAGGCCCAAGAATTAGAGATAATAAAATTTTAACATGGGGTAAAATTGGGTTAGGAGTTTTTCCGCCTCTGTTTAGAATTTCCCTATACATAAAACATTCATTTTAAGTTATAAGGTAATAAACAAAGATGTACCCCCGTGTGTAAAAAAATCTAATGGGATAATGAAAATCAAGATATGGAGATAAACAAATTATGAGGAAAGGATCACTTAGTACACAATGAATAAATTATTAGAGTAATCATCCGACATGAAACATACATGCAGGACCCAAAGTGGAGCATCTCTCTCCCTCTCTGACCGTCGTTCGCATCAGTGTGCAGCCCTCTTCCTTCAGCACCCTTCCAGCGTAATCCTTTCATCATCAGATACCAGTGACTTGACAGGCGCTGTGCTCTAACCATCTGCAAGGGTTAGATGCTGGACTGATATCTGAAAGGTTAGTAGTTTGAACCTCCTGGAGACTCTTGGGAGAAAGAAGAGGCAGTCATTTTCCATAAAGACGACAGCTTTGGAAACCCAAGAGGGCAGTTCTACTCTGTCCTGGAGGGTCACTCTGAGTCCAAACCAAGTCAACAGGTTCGACCTTGTTGCTTTTGTTGTTCTTGTAGTTCGTCTCAATGGAATCCGGGAGCTTTGTGCTATTGGGGATTTTCACTCTCCTTCCTCCTCTTCTTTTATCTTTTAAGGTGACTCTGGAGGCCAAAAGATACAAAGAACGTAAAATAGAATTCCTCTTAGTCACCACGGTTGTTCTATTCTATTTTGGTTATTGAATTCGGTCCCGGCTAATGGCAACACCAATGACAACAGGTTGAAAAGTGGTGCAGTCCTCCATCAGCTTCACTATCATCGGCACAATCAAGTTCATTGTTATGCCTGCTGTGTGTTTTAAATGCCTTCCAACCAAAGGAATCAGGCAGAAGTCTATGATAGCCCCCACCCAGGCTGTATGTTAGTTTATTTTTGGAAAGAGAACCGCAGGCTTTTCCCCCTTTGTTGGGTTGCATACTCCACCGCGGGTACCCCTACTGGTATTTGAAACATCAGGGGAATAGCTTCCAGCATCACAGCCCTGTGCAGGCTGTGAGTGGTGAACTTGGTCATCAGGCCTCCCAGGACTTGCCCACGTCACTCACTGGGTGCCTGTGGGTTCCCATCTCTGGTTGATTTCTCTCTAATCATGCTCTACATGTTGATGTGCGGGGTTTGCTGACATCTTTGGCTATCTATTCCTTGTTCCAAGATGATTGCTTCCATTTTTTTCCTCCAGGTTGAGATTTTATTTATTTATTGTACGATACATTTTAAACAAATGTTTATTAGAAGTCAACACCTGTTAACCCTCGAATTTGTTGCTTAGTCATCTCATCCTTGTCTTCCAAAATCTCTTCCCTTCGATACACAGATCTTTGTCTTGGTTTTTACCCATATAGTTGTGGTCTCAGACAATATTCGTCCTTTTGTGATTCACTAAGCACCATGAGCCAAGTGCTTATGTGCTTCCTTCTTTCATCAGCGTTTGTAGAAATGCATAGGATACAATTGTGTGTACGCACCAGTGTTTCCTTGTCCATTCTTCTGCAGATGGACAGGTCAGTTGCTTCCAGTTCTGGCCACGGGAGTGCATGTGGTTGTTAGTGCTATGTCTATGCTTTCTTATGGTATATATCCAGCAGAGATATTTCTGAATCAGATGGAATTTCTTTTTCCCACTGTTTGAGGTAGCACCGTATCAATTTTCACAACTGTACATAGTTGTAGACCCACCAGCCATGTAGGAGGCTTCCCATCTCACTGCGACGGACTCTGAATGACTGCTGTTTCAGTGGCGTTGTGTGGCAGTCGTTAGTTTTGAGGGGGTTGCGAGGTTGTGTCAGAGTGGTTGGCTTTAGCTTCCAACTTGTTTTCTGCCATTGCTGGTCACCTGGTCTTTTCTCCAGGTGGACTCTCCCCTGCTTGTTGTGGAGGGATCTAGCTGTGGTCGTGTTCCGCTGGCCGCTTCTGTTCTCATTAGAAAATATCCACGCCCCTCAGCTGCCTGCCCATGTTGCCTCTCCCAGAAGCTGAACTATTCCCAGAGTTGCCCATTTATGTCGTAGGGATCAGAATGAGAGGAGAGAGCAGGTTACAGGCGATGGAGGCGACAGTATCTCCCACAGAGGAGATGGTGAGGGTTGGTGAGGCTCAGAGTTGAAAATCTCGGGCTTCTGAATCGACCCAGAGGCTTGGGTCTGAGGGTAGAGAAGAGTAGGTCCCTTCTGCCATTCCCAAGGCTTTGAAAACACTTATAGATATTGACCATATTCAATTTGTAATTATTGATATTTTGTGTCATATTTTGTTGTGAAATGTTATATATCAACCTACGTCTCCCAATATAGAATGAGTCCTAGATTCACATACATAACAGTTTCCACATCTCCACACGATGAAGCTCAGCTGTCTCTTTCCTTTTCTCGTGCTTTCTCTCACTCCGTACATGTGATTTACTCCACTTAACTAAGTAGCACAGAACCCCACAGGGCACACTTGATTCCTCCCTTCCCCTTACTTCCCATCTCTGTTCAATTAATGAGTTTTTCAAATTTCTACCATCAAAAATATAAATAGAATTTTCCCACTTCTATCTGTATCCTTAGGGTAACCTCTGATAGTGCTTAGGAAAAGGTATTAGATTTCTTTTTTCTTTTTAATCATTTTATTGGGGGCTCACATAACTCTTATCAAAATCCATCCATTCACCCATTGTGTCAAGCACATTTACATTTGTTGCCATCATCATTCTCAAAACATTTGTTTTCTACTTGAGCCCTTGGTATCCACTCCTCATTTTCCCCCTTCTCTATTCCCAATCCTTGATAATTTACAAATTATCATTATTTTGTCATGTCTTACATGTCTGATGTCTCCTTTTACCCACTTTTCTGTTTTCCAACCCTCAAGGAGGAAGATATATGAAGATCCTTGAAATCGGTTCTCCCAGGCTGAGCCCCAGTGGCGTAGTGGTTGTACGTGGGACTGTGGCCCACTGGGACGGAGGTTCAATTCCAGCAGTGGGGCTGGGCCTCCTACTTCCACCACCGGAGAGCAGTGATGCCCCCCCAAAAAAACAAAAAAAAAATTGTCTTAAAAAAAAATCGGGGGCTGAGCCCCAGTGGCATAGTGGTTGTGCGCGAGACTGCGGCCCACTGGGATGAAGGTTCGATTCCAGCTCCACGGAGCAAAGGCTGGGCCTCCTACTCCCACCACCTGAGGGCAGTGATGCCCCCCCCCCAAAAAAAATCAGTTCTCCCTTTCTATTCCACCTTCTCTCCACCCTCCCAGTATCGCCACTCTCACCACTGGGCCTGAAGGATTCATCTGTCCTGGATTCCCAAGGCATTATATTTCTACCTGCGAAGTCAAGAGTTCAAGTCCACCAGCCACTACTTGAGGGAAAGATGCACCTGCTTGCTCCTATAAAGACCTATAAAGTCTTAGGAACCATATAAAAGGCTTCTATAAGTTGGACTCCATTTAATGACAATGAGTTTGGTCTTTATTCATCTCCTTGATCATTAGATAGGCCCACTGGGTCACCAAGATTTCTGGCAGAGATGTTTGCAATGGCTTCTCAGTGGGCTGCCTAACTACTACTTTGCCTACACAACCAGCAGCTAAAATGATTTTAAAAAATTAGATCATGTTCTGTCACTCTACTCTCGGTCTGCATAAATATTTCAGTGAGTTCCTGATCCACTTAGAATAATAGGCAAACTTCTGATTGTAGTCCAAATCCATGCCCATCCATCACTGCAGCCCTGACTTAAGGCATTCTTCCCTGCGCTGACTTCACGACGGGGCTGATTCAATGGGAGGGCCCCAGTTCAGCAGCCTCCCATCACCTGTTGATAAAACTCAACTCACTGCTTTGGAGCGCATGCCCACCCAGTGACCCTATAGGACAGGGCAGAACTGCTCTTGTGATTTTCCCAGACTGTGACTTTTTAGGGGAGAAGAAAGCCCTGTCTTTCTCCTCTGGAGTAGCTGTTGGTTTTGAATTGCTGACCTTGCAGTTAGCAGCCCAAGCCCCACTTAAGACCTACTAAGTCAGAATCACGATTTCAACAATATCCCCAAGTGATTCATGTGCAGATGAGAGTTTGACTGGCACGCCTCTTGACTATGTCTGGAAATAGATGCAAGAAACCGAATCTACTTCTGGGGGAAAAACTCAGAGTCTGTCATCGGGGATGGAAGGGAGGCTTGTTGTCATTGTATGCTGTCATTTACCATCTGCATCTTGTCCTAAGTATATATTACCTTAAAAGTAATAAAACAGTTTTTAGCAGATTCCACCCCGCGCCCTTACAGCTATCACCCCATGAAAAGTAAATTTCCTAATTTGGTGTCACAAACCTTTTGTTTCCTGTATGGTATTTACCCCAGTTCTGTAATTGCTCATGTTTCTTTACTTATCACTTGACTTCCTCCCCAAAATGCTTGGGGGGGAGGGCTGCATCATCTTGCTCACCCATGTGTGTCCACTGTCTTCAGTGCCTGCACAATAAGCTCTCCAATACGCTTCCTTTAAAAAAAATTTTATGGTCAATTGGGTGAAGGTTTATAGAGCGGGTCATTAGTTTTCCATTCAGCAATACACACAGACAGTTTGTTTCAAGTCGTTGGTTTCTATGATCCCTTCCAGGGCCATGTTTTATCTATCCCATGTCCTTCCTGCATTTCCCGCTTCTGGTCTTTTCCTTCTATACTCTGTCTTCAGGCCAACACTGTCCTTTTGATCGTAGACGGCTGATTATTCTAACACGGTGCCACATTCAGTCCCAGGCCTGAGGGTGATGAAACGCAGAGTCCCCCCAGTGTCTCCGTGACGGGCATGCCTGGGCTCTGTGATGACGTTTTAGACGATTCCACATGCTCCATGGACCTTACGATGAACTGCTCTGAGATCTTGCATTCAAAACACCCATCCTTGCTTCCCGTCCTTCCCAAGTAGCTGGCTTCCTCACTTTCTCCCACCTTTCAGTGTTTACTACCTGCTGAGGTCCTGGGAAGGAGACCTGCTGGGGCCCTGGGTAAAGTGTTGGACTGCTGATTGCAAAGCGGGCAGTTCAAGCCCACCAGCTTGTCTTCGGGGGGTGGGGGGGGGGGAAGGAGGCAAAGGAGCAGTTCCACTCTGTTCTATAGGCTCACCACGAGTCCTGATAGACTTGAGGGCAGGAGTGGGGTGTGGAGATCCTTGGATCCTCGGACGATTCTTTCTCTTAGAGTGTTTCATTTGATAATCTTACTGGTTTGGATATATTGCTATGTGCCCTGTTTTTCTTTAACTTCCTTACATTCAACAGTGAACTTCACCTCCCCTCGTTTAATCGAGAAAAATGGAAATTATGTTTAAAAACCTTCCTTATCGACTTGCTGTGGAACTCACCAACATATATCTGTCACCCCAGTTTTTTGTGTGTATCTCTTTCCTGTTTTCAAAAATTACAGCACAAGTGCTCTGATCTACCTCCTTTAGGAGTCACTGGGAAATGTTTCACAACTAGCGCTGGGGGGAATACAAAACCCCAATTTGTAAAGTTTGCCAATTCCCCTAGTGTAAATTCTTCTACCATGGCTCCTTTGATAGCACTAATCACAGAATTGGGAAGAGATACCCAGAAACCTATCCTTTACATAAGATTTATGTATAGATTTACATATAGATAAAAACGTACATAACTAATTTTAAGATGTTAGTAAAATGTCATAACCTAATTAGGAGGTGGTGAGTTTTTAGTAATGACAAATATAATGCACTTGTGAGTTTGTATAATTTAATATTTAAATACTAGCTACGCTTAAAAATAGAGTCCCTGATGGCTGCTAACCAAAAGGTTGGGAGTTTAAGTCCATCCAAAGGCCTCTGAGAAGTCAGCCGCTGTAAGCCCTAGGAAGTATAATTCTATGTGGACCCATGTAAGATTACCAGGAGTTGGGGTTACACTCAATGTCAACCTGGTGGTGGTGGTGTGGTTGCGTGTCTAACAGTCAACTCGCAACATTTTTGAAAACCTGATCATTAGTTCTCTTGCAGGGAGTCATCCTTCATCTCCACTTCCCAGTCTCACTTCCCATTCAGTTCTGCAGCCCTTGCAGTGTGACTGCCAGGGGACCCTCCTTCTTGTCCTCTCTTACTGGTTCCCTCAGGACATCTGACTCCCCCGAGCCCTTATTTTTCTGGCAGTTTCAGTCCTGCACCAGTGCAAGTTTCTTCCTCCCTGACTTGCTGGTGCTCTGGCTTACTTTCCTCCCCAAGTTCTCTCTTCTGTGCGCAGGGTGGACAGGAGTCAGAATTGACTGGGCAGTGTCCGGTTTTGAGTCCAAACTCAGCGCCGGTGCCTGTGGGCTCTGGACGCAGCCTGTCTTCTTCTCGCCCCGTCTCTGCATGTCGTCAGCACTCTCGTGGCCTTGATTATGTTCCTTGATATGGGGACCTCTCGGTTCTGGACTTTATTCTCTAGAGGGGGGTTGCCATGTATTTGTGGAATTAACAAACGGACGGACCTTGAAATCATCTCCCGTCGAGTCTCCAGACCAGGCGTGTGGAGGATGGCCTCCAAACACGAATCCCAAGACCCATCTTGTAAAGATGCAACTTTTAAACGCAGCTGAAATCTCTTCAGGA
>PVJH01006088.1:64120-105356 GCA_004026705.1 Nesogale talazaci
TATGCTGAGTGTGTGTGTGTGTGGTGGGGGGGGTCGTCAAATCTACAGACTTGGGGGTTTTACTACATTATAGGCATGAGCAGGTGTGAGCCAAAGGTGTCGGACAGAAGAATCAGATCAAGAAGAGAAGCGGCCCTCCTTGAAGTAGAGGCTAGTAAAGGAAGACCCTATCCTCAGAGTCCCTGAGGGGTTCATGTACTGGAAGAAGAAAGCCCTGGTTCGTTTCTGAAAGATCACAACCCCCAAACCCTATGGAGGACAGCTGTACTCTGACACACACTGGGTCTCTGTGAATTGAAATGAATGCCATAGCAACTGAAAAATAAATAATTAAAAGAAGACCTGGTCAGTGGGTGTGGGAAGTATCTAAAGCCACAGGAGCCTGTTGGACTTCTAGAGGTGTGAGAAAGACAGATGGTGTTCAGAACAGAGGGTTGAGATGAAGGTGCCGAGTCACAAGTTGAGAGCATGTGGATGACAGTAGGGTCACATAGATTAAAGCAAAAGGTTCTTAGTGATGAGGAAAGATTTCCAACTCCGGAACCTTCTCTCCAAACCCTTGAACAACCTCCCCACCCGCCCCACCCCCCAGAGGATTCCCCCTCTTGTATTGAGTCTCACTGTCTCAGCACCCCTTCTCGGCCCTCCTGCTGTTACCTCACATCGCTGCTCAGCAAGGCCCCGCGGGCTCTGCCCTGGGACGTGCCTCACCCACAACCCCTGCCTCCTGAGAGTGTACAGAGGGCGGGGACCATGTCATCTTTCTCCCGTGTGTACCTCCCGCACATATCCCATACCTGGCTCACGGTGGATGTTCAACAAATATTGGTTGAAGGAGGTATTATGACATTAGCCTTCTGGTGCCTGTAGCACAGCCTCAATGAGTGCCAATTCAACTGCTATTGGTGTCGGAAGCTTCTGTGGGAGTCCCAGCTAGGGTCTCTTGACTGGTTGAGAACTGTGTATTCAGGAAGACATGAGGACTTTCAGAGGGCGCCACGGTCCCAGAGATGCCAGGAACATGGACCCGTTCATGTCAGCTTCCCTTTTTCTGGCCACATTTCAAACAGGTCTTAAAAGTCTGCCCGCTCCGTGAAACTGCCCAGATCTGCCCTGGATAAATACTGAGCTGCCACTGTCCTCACCTCACCCACTGCACTGCACTTGTTTTCTTTGGTGCACAAGGTCTCGTTTATTATTCTTTGAATATTATGCATTCATTTACAGCTTGGCTGCATACAACAAGGTGCTTATGTGCCGCTTCATGGGAGTGTTGTGGCTCTTGGATGGTGAGCTGCTGTGTTGAGAAGGCAGGACAGGGACTTGGGGATGTAGCTGTTGGCATGAGGTCTTCTGAGGATAACTCAAGGATGTCCCGGGGGAGGGGGGGGCGGGAAGGGTGGTGGTAATACAGTGGTGAAAGGAAAATACATTTCTTCATTCCAAATTTACTCTCTGTGATGGCGCTGGATGATAAAGCGATGAAAACTTGTCAAGTATACAAGCATGTCAAGTATACTTGCCAGCTATACAAATCAAGCAAGGAGTGTCTGTACCTGTTCTTTTTCAAGATGTAGCCGGATTTCCTGCTCAACACCAAGGTGCTTAGTAAGTGACCTGAGAACGAGAAGGGCCTGAGCAGCTTGTCTCTACTTTTACTCAGCCTGCCTTCCTGCCTGTCCCAGGCCCACAGTAGCCAGCCACTGGCAGGCTGCTCTCCAACAAAGCAAGTAGGGTGCCATTTCCCTGTAAGGCTGGCTACTGGGCAACCCTGCAGGACTCTGGTTGAGTTGTAATGGCAGTCTGAAAAAAACCATTTGCTATTGAGTGCTTCTGATGCTGGCTGCCCCCGGCTAGTACTGAACAGAACTGCACTGCTTAGGGGCCTCAATGGCTGTGACTTTCCAGAAGCAAGTCAACAAATTAAAAAAAAAATAGCCCCTTTGAGTTACTCTGGGTGGATTTGAGCCACCCACTTTCTGGTGAGCAGCCAAGAAGTTTAACCATTTGTGCTGCTCAGGAGCAACTGAAATGAAAGAATAAGTTTTCCAAACCATCTCTGGACAATGTTCTCTTGAGCATAATAGTCTATGGCCATACCACCCTGAACGCGCCCGATCTCGTCTCTTGAGCATAATCCACAGGTCATACAATTCGATAGTTCAATCATATCAAGAAGAGTTGCACAATCATTACCACAATCGATTTTAGGACATTGTCTTCTTTGTATTAGCTCCCCATGCCCCCCAACATCCCCTCTGTACCCCGAAGAAGCTATGAATCCAGGTATTATCTCTACGGATTCACCCATCCTGAATTGCATGTAGTTAAAAAAAAAACACGAGCAGCAACAAAGAAACAAACGAGCTAACAATGCTAACAATAGAAAAAAAAGCTCATTTGAGAAGAAAGCGGAAGATATAAGAAAACTAGATCCAATTTAAAATGGGTCCAAAGGATAAAGTCAGATCAAATGATAAGGTTTTACATTTTAATCTAGCGAGGGAAAAATGTTTCTGGATGAATCTGGAACCACGAATTATTTTTGTATAAGTTTTCCTAATGTCCCTTAAAAAACGGAACGATAGAACGAACATATACACAAAGCATTTTTGTTAAGTCACGGAATTCTAAGTAGCTATGAAAAAATTCGACGCCACCAACAAAACTCTTGTTGAAGAACGTACAGGGAGGGCAATGAGAAAGCTGTAATACATATGGGCTGTGAAGATAAGAAAGAGCTTCAAAGCTCGTCACAAGAAGGCGCACAGATTCCCAGTCACTTGTGTTTTACCGTCTTCTGTCACCTTGGAGGCCTTAAAGCACAATTTTAGAGAATAATAATCAGGTATGTGTGTAGGCGCGTGCAGTGTAGAAGGCTTTCGAGAGGGGTAGGGAACTCACACTCTGCTCTGGACTAGAGGAAATCTTGGACATGAATAGGTGAGTTCTCACTTTGGTCACAGATAATTCCTGGGGCAAGATGAACACACAGCCTCGTTTCTCCGGGGGCTAGCTTTTCAGCAGAAGCCCCTATACCATTGCCTCCAAACTCCCTCCAGTGGGCCTCATCAGGGAACGCCCCCTTTCAGGGGAACCACAGTTCTCCCATCTGGTCCTGAAGTGGGGACAATGGCTGTTGGTGGTGCTCTTGAGTCTGCTCTGACCCCTGGTGACCTCTGTGCAGTAGAAGGGAGTCCGCCCGGTCTGATCCTGTGTCAGCCCCACCGAGGTCAGGTACCTGGTTATTGTTTCAGTCACTGCATGGAGTCATCCTGCCACGGGGTTTCTTCTCTTTCCCTGATTGACTGCTTGACCTTCTCACTCAGGAAAATGCTTTCCAGGTGAATGACACACTTTCATTAAAACCAAAACAAAACAAGTCAAAGAACAACCTCACGGGATTCCAGGTGGAAAGAAGGTCTAATCTTTCCAAGGCAACATCCCACATCACGACGTGGTCGTCGTGGTTTTATGCCGGAGAGGAGGTGAAAGAGATTGTTGGTTTTGCATCATTATCCTCAGGTGCTGTGGATTGGTTTCTGGCTCATAGCAAACTCACAGACATAAGAATGAAGAGCCACCTGGCTCTCCGACCACCTGGGGATCCTGGCTACTGTGGAGCTCATTGTGGCAGTGATGGCGCCAAGTCACCTGCTAGAGGACGCTGCTCTTTTCCACTGGCCTTACGCATTAGCAGACAGGATGTCCTCCTGGTAACCTGTCCAAAGAAAATGAGATGAAACCACCTGGGGAGTCTGGCTACTATGGAGCTCATTGTGGCAGTGATGGCGCCAAGTCACCTGCTAGAGGACGCTGCTCTTTTCCGCTGACCTTACGCATTAGCAGGCAGGATGTCCTCCTGGTAACCTGTCCAAAGAAAATGAGACGAAACCTTGCTGTCGATGCTTCGATGGAGCCTTCTGGCTGACCCCCCCACCACAGCTTTGTGGCTTCTGCTGGCTGTCCATTGTCTAGTCACTTTGTTCTGCCAACACCATCATTCCATCTGCCAACACCATCGTTCAAAGACATCGATTCTTCTTTGTTCTTGCAAAACAATTATCCGACTTCCCCAACAAACAAGGTGATTGAAATCAGCAGCGCGGAAATGACATGCACTTAGTCCTCAAAGAGGACTTTAGATCCGATTCTGGAGCAACCTTAGCTGATGCAATACATTCTTGACAATCGCTTCCACGGTGTTCACTGTGGGCCCAAGTAAAATCGAATCCTTGACAACTTTGATCATTTTTTTCCTTTCCGTTGATCATGTTGCTTATTGGTTTTGTGGTGAGGATTCTTGTTTTCCTTACGTGGAGTTGCAATGGCATGGCGGGTATGGTTACTTGGATGGGTCCTCATCAGAGTGCTTCAACGCCTCTTCACTTCCAGCACACAGGTGGGTCATCTGCCCATCCCGGGCTGTTAATGAACCCTCCTCCAACCCTGATGCCACGTTCTTTTGCATCAAGTCCCACTTTTCATATTCTTTGCTCAGCCTGGTGACAATCTACAACCCTAACACACACTTTTCTGGATTTTCGACTGCTCAGGCCCCCTCGCTGCATTTGAGCTGCTGATTTTGGTCTAGGTCAAGGTTCCACAGGGACACAATGAATTGTTCTGGGATTCCTCGTCTTTCTTAATGCTACCCACAATTTGTTCTGATCCCTACAGTCCAATACCTTTGCATGGTCACTCAAGCACAGGTAGACACCTTTCTGGTTTTCTCTGCTTTCAGCCACAAGTCATCTGACATCAGTAACGATATCCCTTGTTCCATGTTCTCTTCTGAAGACAGATCACATTTCTGGCACTTTCCATTGATGTACTGCTGCAATCATTTAGAAGTTATTTTTATCAAAATTTTACTTGTATCATTCTCAAAACATTACTTTCTACTTAAGCCCTTGGCATTAGATCCCTATTGTTCCCCTCCCCACTACCCTCTCACCCTCATGAACCCTTGATAATTTATAAATTATTATTTTGTCATATAGTTCACTATCTGATGTCTCCCTTCACCCACTTTTCTGTTGTCCATTCCCCAGGGAGGGGGTTACATGTAGATCCTTGTAATCAGTTCCCCATTTCTATCCCACATTCCCTCCACCCTCCTGGTGTCGCTACTCTCCACAGTCTTTATGACATCTTCTGTTCTGGATTCTCTATGTTTCCAGCTCTTATCTGTACCAGTGTACATCCTCTTGTCTAGTCAGACTTGAAAGGTAGAATTGGGGCATGATAGTGAGGAAGGGTGGTGGGAAGGAAGTATTAAATAACTAGAGAAAAGTTGTATGTTTCATTGGAGCTACTCTGCAGTCTGACGGCCTCTTTGTCTTCCCACAATCCTTGTGTAAGAGGATGTGCACTTTCCTACAGTTGGGCTTTGGGTCTCCATTCCACACTCTCCCTCGTTTACAATGATATGATTTTTTGTTCTTTGATGCTTGACACCTGATCCCTTTGACACCTCATGATCACATAGGCTGGTCTGCTTCTTCCTTGTGGGCTTTGTTGCTTCTCAGCTAGATGGTTGCTTGTTTAACTTTAAGCCTTAAGACCGCAGACACTATAGCTTTTGATAATCAGACACCATTAGCTTTCTTCACCACATTTGCTTATGCACACATTTGTCTTCAGTGATCATGTTGGGAAGGTGAGCATCAAAGAATGCCAACTTACTAGAACAAAGTGTTCTTGTATTGAGGAAATACTTGAGTGGGGGCCCAATGTTCATCTGCTGCTGATCAGTATAGGCACATAGATCTATTTCCCCATCATCATATATAATCATATTTATCTAGGGACATGCCAGTATTTAGATCTCTATAAATGTCCTTTGCCTCCTATTTCTTTCTTCTGTTTCTTTTCACTTTCCTTTTGTCCTACTATCATGCTCAGCCTTCAATTGGCAAAGGGGTATGTGAGAGGCCTGGTAGGGATTGATCGAGGGTAATGTAACCAAGAGAAATTACTGAAACCCAAATGAAGGCTAATCACCTCTCTCAGGTGCCCCCACCCCCAGCCCCTGGAACCATTGGTCCCATTTTTTTTCATTTCCAGTATGCTTATCCCACCTATCTTATCTAGATAGACCTGCAGGGATAATATTATGCACAGAAAACAAGATAAAACAAAACAACAACAACAACGACAATAAAAAGAGACGCCTGTAAATAGGTCTAGGAGGGTGTTTGTTGACCTTTAGGACTGCTTTCCAGTTGAGTCTGAGGGGGTGCCACACCTTAGCCCCAAAGTCTATTTCTGGTATTCTCTGGGGACTTTGTTGGTCTGTTGCCCTTGCTGTCCTTTTGCACACTATCAGAGGTGGCCGGCCTCTGGAACACTTACAGCAGGGATTCAACCGGCAACCGGTAACCGATAATTACTAGTTATTATAATAACGATATAGAGATCATGACAGAGAGAGAAAGGAACAATAAGAGTCAGATATACCTGACATCAGGGTAACATGCTCACCTCCGCCCTATATGGTGGTCCATGTGGAGAGGGAGAGGGAGGGAGTTACATGATGAGGGCGAGGAGCTGAGAGCGTTCAGTGCTCAGGGGCGGTAGAGAGGGAGGCAGGAGCGACCCAGGAGCGAGAGTCAGGAGCAAGGGTGGCGAACATTAATTTTCCCCATTTAAGTGGCCCAACAGGACACATAATTTCTCTAGTCACCGGTCAGGACATGCCGGTGTGAGGGCTGTCTTAAGGTCTATAAGAAGATAATGTCTTAGGGATGACTCATGACTAAGAGGAGAGGAATGTGATAAGGAAAGACTTCAGACTCCCGGGGGTAGGTGAACAGGTCTACATTGTTAGGGGTCATTGACAATGACTCTTGAATCCCACCCATAGACCTCGAGGGAAACAGATCGCTATCCTAACTGGAGTCATGCAAAGCCCTCAGATAACTGGGAGCATCAGGGAGATTAGCTATCTTCGTCAGCTTAATATTTTAGAGTACATGATGTGGAAAAGTCCTGCCTTTATCCCATGGCACACCCTTAGTGTTTCCACTCAGTGTGACCTGGTCAGATTGGGTGCTATTCCTGTACCGTGTCTCTATGGTTGTTCCTTGTAGCACTATGGGTCAATGAGGGACATGGTGTCTCATAGTGGGGCTTATGGTCATCTCTGTGCTTTGCCTGCTCTTAGCAGGAATATTGTCCTCAGGGTTTGGTGGCCCAGGATGTGTTCCACTCACATCCTCTCCCTTCATTTGTTCCTGTGTGCTCTGATCAGACATGTCCCTCTCCCTGATCTGTAGTCTCAGTGCTGTCCTCTGAAGTGAATTCTTCTGCAGGAAGGGTGAGCTGTCCTTGTAGTTGGGATTGGAGCTTGGCCCGCACACCACCATGAGCAAGTTTTAGAGTCTTTTCTGATAACTATTTTGTTCTTATCTTTCTTTCCTGTCTTTTAAATGAGTTTGACTTTCTTTATGTATGATATCCTCCCACCACTCTCATGTGTCATGCATTCAAATATAGTCTAAAGTCAGACGGGATATACTCAAGGTAGTTACTTGACTCTCAAGGACTTGCTTGAAATTTCTCCCTCTTCGGTTTGAACTTGTATATGAGAAATTGATGGTCTCTTCTATAGTTAACTTCTAAATGATAATGCAGACTTCTCAAACTTTCCCCCCAAATAGAGTTAATTCAATTGCTGTGTATTCCATTTGGTGAGATTGACACATAGTTGCTATTTATGTTGAAAAAATGTACTTGCAATGAATAAATATTGGCCTTTCAACATTCCATTGTGCAATCTCCAGCATAGTTTTTATCACCAACGTTATGGTGTTAGTCCAGGTACACCAGAAGAACAAATTTCATAGACAAACATATGGATCTAAGGAAAGAGTTTATACAAAAAAGGAAAGGAACACTGAGAAAGAATCCCAACCCAGTCCAGTTCAAAGTCATAAGTCCAATATTAGCCCATATGCCTGATACCAGTCTATATTGTCTCCTTCTGACTCACAAAGTCACAGGTCAGTGGGTGCAGAATCCTGGCACTGGCAGGAGTCTCCCCAGGACTCCTCACTTCCAAGGCTCAGGGTTCATCAACAGCATCCAGTGGTGGCAGAAACAACTCATCGCTGGCAGGAGTCTCCACATGGCCTCCAGGGGTCTGGCTCCATCAGGGCCAGCTCCTCAGACACTGCCATCTCGTCTTGTCCATGATTCATTTTCTCTGAGACTAATTCCCAAAAACTGGGGAGACAGATTCTCATTTTCACGAGGGAAATATCTCGAGACTTCCCAGAAGTCTCAGGAGAAAGCCATGCCCACACAGAGGCCTCTTTGGCTACTCAATGGCTATCTCCAGATTAACAGGCTAGACTCAACCCCTACATCTCAATAATAAAATTAACATAAGCACATGACTGCCACAGTCATGTTTTCCAACTACTTATCCTTCTCTTTTTGTTTCCAATTTTCACATTCTAATCTATCAGCAGTTATCAATAGAACTTGATTGCATATTTAATCAACTTTAGACTACAGAAGTTGGTAAAAAATCTTTAATTTCTTTACCATGGCATTAGTAGTTTGTGCATAAATTTAAATAATAGTTGTATTAACTGGTCTTCCTTGAAGGTATATAGATTTTGTCTAATCACTGACAGTGTTTACTTAGGGTAGATATTGAAATGTTCATTTTGACAATGATAGTGACACCATTCCTTTTCAATTTTTAATTTTCAATTTGTAAACCATATGACTACCCAGTTTAAAATAGCCAGTACTAGTGCATTTCAGCTCACTAATGCCTAGGATATTTATCTTCTCATTTCCTAGGCCCGTGATTTATACATTCCATATTCTAATTATTAATAGCTATTCACTTTGCACTGGTTTCTTCTCATTTTGAGTTATACTACTTCAGTAAATAAAGATCCTAAAAGGGTTATTCCATTGACATCATTAAGGTAGACTCTACTTTGTTTGATTTTATTTTGTTTTTTTATTTATTTGTTTTTGCACATCACTGCCTCTGGTGGTCATGGGCACTACCCAGTGCTGCTGCTGGATTTGAACCTCCAAGCCCACGGGCTGCAGTCCCGCACTCAACCACTTACACCACCGGGGCTCAGCCCTGTAGACTCTACTTTGAAGAAGCACCTCTACCCCAGTGTTTTGTTTTTAAACTTCTTTATTGAGAATTGGGAGAAGACTTACAGAATAAATAGTTTTACATTCAACAATTCATACACATGTTGTATCATATTCATTGCAATCCGCACAATGTAATATCACTTGCCCCATTTTCTCCCTATTTCCATTCCTCCTTATTTCCTAACCTATTTGAATTTTTTCCTTGGGTAAATGTTGCCTTTTTATCTCCCTATTGTTCATTTCCCCTGTATACACCTAAGAAACAGTTACAAAGCAAACATCTATTAATAATTAGAATGTGGAATGTATAAAGCATGGGTCTAGGACAATTGAGGTGGAATACTAGAAGATAAATATCCTAAGTATTAGTGAGATGAAATGCACCAGTATTGGCTATTTTTAACTGGGTAGTCATACGGCTTAGAAGTTGAAAATTAAAAATTGAAAAGGAATGGTGTCATTGCCATTGAATCTTGGTGAGTTCATATGCAGACCTGAAGGGGGTTCCTACCAGTCTCTCTCCAAACAGTAAGCTTCATCTCTTTTACTATTTGGGGTTCTGATTTACATTTTTCTCCCACTCTAGCTAGGCCCTTCTGCTATGATCCCTTTTAGAGCAATTGGAAGTTGGGTCTGGGTATTAGGTAGCTTTTCTTGTTTCAGGGTCACAGAGACTAATGTTCCTGCATTCCATTAGTCCATTGGAGTAATTGTTCCCAGGTGTCTTAGACTTTCTTCCTCTTCTCTAGCGAGAGAGAGAGAGAGACCATTAGTTGCAACTGAGATGGATACTCATGACCTTCTAAGACCCCAGTCATTACATACCAAAGTAGGATATATAACATTGATTTTGTGAACTTTGCTACATCTATTGATCTTGGTGTCCCCCAGATCATGATTCTGAAACCCCTGACCAAGACTCATTCCCTTGAGTCTTTTGGTCTTATTGAAGACACTTTCATTACTTACCTCTGTATGCTCTACCACATTCATGGGTATTTTTCATAACAATAAGTACACATATAGAAACATTCTCATCTCAAAATTACATGCATTCATGTCTCTTGCCCCACTCTCTTACTCATTCAGCATGCGTGTTTATCCATGCAGCTACTCATAGATCTCTGTTCCTGCAGGACTGTGTATCTAATAGTATTTGCCTCTCTTGCCTTAACACTTGTCTTCTCACTAGTCAATAATTTATCTTATCTTGCCTTTCTTGCCTCGTGACCATCAAATAATGCTTCTTTAGAGTGAAAAAATTTTCTCCACTTTTTACAATCGTGGTCTCATGCAATATTTGTCATTTTCCAGTTGACTAATTGCACTCAGAACAATATGCTTTGGATTCATTCATGTTATGAAGTGTTTCACAGATTCATCATTATTCTTTAACATTGTGTGTATACACAAGAGTTTGCTTATTCAGTCTTCCATTGATCTTTTTGCTATTGTGAACAGGGCTGCAGTAAACATGGATGTACATCTAACTATTTGTGTTGTGGCTGGTATTTCTCTTGAATACATACCAAGTAGGGATTTCTGGGACATGTGGTATTTCTAGTTCTAGCTTTTAGAGGATGTGCCATATTGTTTTCCACAGTGGTTGTGCCATTTTATCATCCAATGAGTAGTGTATGGAGTTAGCCTCCTCTTTCCCTTGTCAGCATTTGCTGTTTTCTGTTAATTTTTTCTTTTTGCTTTTGCATGCTGCTGTAAATTTTGGGTAAAGTGGTATCTTAATGTTGTTTGATTTTCATTTCTCGAATGCCAAATCATCTCGAGCATTTCTTTGTGTGTTTCTTGGCTGCCTGGATGTCTTCTTTGGGGAAGCATTTGTTCATGTTCTCTGCCCATTATATTATTGGAAGATTTGCTTTTTCTTGATGTTGACGCATTGGTGTTCTCTATAAATTGGAGCGATGAGTTTCTTGTCTCAGATACCATTGCCAAGCAATTGTGTCCAATCTCTGGGTTCTCTTTTCTGATGAAATCTCTTGATGTACAGAAGTGTCTACTTTTTAGGAGGTCCCACTCCTCTAGTTTGTTTTCTGCTAGCTGTGTGTTCTTCATTGTGTTTGATCATGTATCTATGCTACCTATTGGGACCATCTATGCTACCTATTGGGACCTTTAAGGAGCCTTGGTTGTAGAGTCGGTTACATGTTGGCCGCTAATGACAGGGCCAGCAGTTCAAAACCCCCTGTCTCTTCAAGAGAAGAAAGAGGAGGCTTTCTGTTTCCATAAAAGTCTACCATCTCAGATGCCCTGAGAGGCAGTTCTACTCTGTCTTACAGGGTCCCTATGGCCCCTATGCTGACAGTATATGTTTAGTTTATTAGGGCCCTTAAGTTTGACCTCCCTTCTTCATAGATAATTTTTATATTCTAAGTCTTCTATGTAAGTCTTTGGCCCATCTTAAGTGTGGTATGAGACACGGGGCTTGTTTTATTCTTCGACAAATGAACATCCAGTTTGCACAGCAGCATTTGTTAAAGAGACTATTTCCTGACCCCCTCCCTCTAAGGTGCTTCGGCTCTTTTTCAAAGATCAGCTGTCCATAAACAGCTCACTGCCATCAAGCCCATTCTGATTCCCAGCAACACCCAGGACAGAGTAGACCTGCCCCTGTGGGCTTCAGATTGTAATTCTTTAGAGGAGCAGAACGTTTTGTCTTTCTCCTGCCAAGTAGCTATTGCCTTTGGCTTCAAACGGATGACCTTGTGATTAGCAGGCCAACCTGTAAGTCACTTTGCCACGTGGTCCATTGTTGTTAGGTGCTATGGATTCCGCCATTGTGAATCATAGCAACTCAAGTCCCACAGGACAAAACACTGCCTGCTCTTGCCCCAGGCTCAGAACTCTTCCTGTGCCTGGGCCCATGGATGCAGCCACGGTGACGATCCATTTTGGTGGGGACTTCCTCTTTTTCACTCCTCCCCCACTTTATCAAACACGATGTCCTTCTCCAGAGATGGATCTCTCCTGATAATATGTACAAAGTGTGTAAGATAGTCTCCCCATTCTTGCCTCTAAGGAGCACTCGGGCCTTACTTATTCCAAAGCAGATCAGTTTGTCCTTTTAGCAGAGCATGGTGCTTCTCTTTTCAGAAAAATTAATCTTATTATATATTTTATTTCTTTTGGCACTTTCAACAGTCTTCACCAGCACCACAATTCAAATGCATTGATTGTTCTTCAGTGTTCTTTATTCCCTGTCCAACTTTCACATGCACCTGAGGCAAGTGAAAACACCAGGGCCGGGGTCAGGCACACCTCAGTCCTCAAAGTAACACCCTGGCTTTTCAAGTCTGTAAAGAGACCTTGTCGGGGAACCAACTACAATGACCAATGTATAACGGTCCCTCCCCACTTCCAGAGGGACAAACAACAGAAAACTTGGGGGAAGGGAGACAGTGGATGGTGTAAGATATGAAAATAATAATAATACTTTATCATTAGGGGTTCAGGAAGGTGGGGTGTGGGGAGGAGGGAGGGGATAAAGAGAGCTGTGAGCAAGGTTTCCAGCAAAAAGAAAATGTTTTGAAAATGGGAATGGCAACATATGGACAAATGGATTTGATACAATTGATATATGGCTTGCTATAAGAGCTGTCAGAGCCCCCCCCCCCCCCCGCCCAATCAAATGATTTATTACATTAGAAGAGAGAGAGAGAGAGATCTGGTACAGCAGATTTACCTGAGGCAACATATCTTTGGATCTCTTCACTGTTGCCTCCATGAACATTGGTTGACGATCAAGCAAGACAAAACCTTTGACAATGACAGCTGTTTTTCGACGTAGCATGATGTTACCTATTGATCCAGTGGGGAGGATTTGAGTCTTCTTTACCCTGAGTCATAATTCCTACTGAACGCAGAAATGCCGATCTTCTTCAGAGAGGGCTCCCAGCCCTCCTTTCAGTAATCGGGATTGGGCACCTGCAGATGGCGGGTTGTGAATAAGCTTTCCTCCCACGCTGGTGCTGCATTCAGCTGCCCACCGGTGTATGACCTGACATCTGAGTTCTTCGCTTTGTTCTACTGGTCTCCGGGTCTGCCATCGTTGTGTGAGTTTTGACGACAGTGGCTGTCGAGTGCTCATTGAGATCAGGGCATGTGAGGCTTTCCATTTTGTTTTCCTGCAGTACCGACCTGCTGAATCAGGAGTCTTTTTCTTTTCCATATAAGTGGGGGATTAGTTCTTCCACCTCTTTAAAGAGTGAGGTGGGGGGCTGAGCCCCGGTGGTGGTGGAAGTGGTTGAGTGCGGGACTGTGGCCCGCGGGCTTGGCGGTTCAAATCCAGCGGCGGCTCTCAGGAGCAGCGCTGGGTAGCTCCCACGACCACCAGAGGCAGTGATGCCCCCCACCCCGAAAAAAAAGAGTGGGGTGGGAAACTCCCCCAGTGGCTCTTTGATTGCTTCTCACCCAAGAGGCTCTTCTTCTAACACTCGATCCCACAATATTTCCTAGCTATTCTTAAGTTTTCACTGGTCTGTGTTTTGAGAAATAAATGACCATGTCTTAGTCTGGAATCTCTGCCGAAACCCCACTGTGGGAACCCCCCAGGGGTTACCCCCCAGGGATGGCATAGCTCCCAGATTCACCACAGCATGCAAGCCTTCACAGTGCAGCAAACTGACAGGCAAGTGGTTGTTTGCTTAGCTACACAAGTCAGATGAGTGAGAGACGACATTCGGGGCCTTGTAAAAACCAAGTTTCCAGTCTACCTCACATCTCCCTGTACTGGCACTCGGAGCTGCTTTCATTCCAAGGGTCCAAGGTGGTCATAAAACTGCCAGCTGACCAGTGACGGTTTGCAGGTAGTGTTGAAAGTGGGACCTGGGAGAGGCAAAGAAAAAGAAAATGTCCTCTTTCCCTGGGACCAAGTCATATTCTTGGCAAGAAGGATTCTTTTTTTCTTTTGTTTTGGTTTTGTACAGAAGGCATGAGTAAGTATTGTGGAAAAACCCATTTGTGTACCTTCCAAGAACTCA
This sequence comes from Nesogale talazaci, assembly GCA_004026705.1. Taxonomy (NCBI): domain Eukaryota; kingdom Metazoa; phylum Chordata; class Mammalia; order Afrosoricida; family Tenrecidae; genus Nesogale; species Nesogale talazaci. The sequence continues at coordinate 78,253 of PVJH01006088.1, forward strand.
ATAATCCTAGTGTTAGTCGAGAGGCCCCACAGGCTGAGGTACTTAATCAGGTGACTTCAGAAATACAATAATAAATCTGTAGTCAACCAGTCTTTTCAGAGGAAACGGGAAGTACAAGTCAACTGGCCTCTGACAATTCATTTTGCTTAATTTACCCTTTGGATTTATGTTGGGGTCCAGTTAATTTGAAGATGTGTTCCTTGGCGCTCGCTGCTCTGAGTGGTTTTACACAGAAAATACTAAGTCCTGGAACCAGTGATTCACATCTTTGATCTCTTTGCTCTGCACTCAGTCCTTTGAACCCAGGGTTCTTGCTCCAGCTCAGAAGGTCAAGAGATTAACACCTTTCGCCCCTTAAAGGGAACTCATCTTTTGGATTAAGATGCAAAATGGACTTTTCTCCTAAGGGAAGGTCCTTTGAGTGGACAGAACCAAGTTCAGAAAACACCCACAGAACCACCGAGTACTAAGAAGGTTCAAGAGAGTTCCCATAGTCTTAGTGGTGATCCCTTTTTCTGGCACCATTTCTTTAGAAAGGATTTGACTGATTCAATTATTTGGTCGAGGTGAGGGCATTGATGCCACTTTCAGCTTTCAGGAGTGATAGAATAATCAAAAATATTAACAAACAAGGAGGAAGAGGGAGGCATTTTTGTCCAGTGGACTAGTAGTAGTCTTTTAAAGACCCCTAAAATATTAACTGTGGGCAGCACTTACTCTGTGAGAAGGGAGTGAGGGGTGGTCCATTGATAAGATACCATCTGGGAAGCTTTTACAAACTAGCAAATCTCTTTTGTTCTTTCTCTCGCTCTAGTGTATGTCAACAATGGAAAAATATAAGTTACTGTTTTCTATAACTATTTCTAAGACTATCCATATTGTGTATTCGTATGGCTTCTTTGGTTTAAGTTTCTGTCCCCCAGAAAACCATCTTATGTATTTCAGTCAGTGGGAAAATGTACCCTGCATCTTTAGGCTTTCTGGGTTGCCAGCTGATGATTTAAGAAACCAAAGGCAGGCTAACAAATTAGTGGATGACAATACACGGTGACTTTGCTGCCTTCCCAGAATTCCATGGAGACGATTATAATGGAGTGTAAAATGGTATCATTTCACAAGAAAGCTGAAAACAGAAGAGGGCCTGTCTGTTGGACAGACCTGATTTTGCTATAATTATGGAAGGTGGGAGGTGGATGTGCCAATGCCGCTGAGTTAGCGAAGGGAGAATATACAACAGCCCAGGGGACCCAAAGGAGACGACTACCTGCAGATGGAACTTTGCTCTTGGCTTCTCTGAGGCCCTGGGCTCAAAGTTTTAGGGACCAAAGGTTCCAGTGGGAAGAGACTGAAATGGGGCTTGTTCAAGGAAGACCCTAGAATAAATACAATCGCACAGGGCACTTACATTTTACAGATGACTTCAAATGTTACCTGAGACCAAACAAGATCCCTGCCCTCCAAAGAACTGTCTGAGAGCGCAAAGCCAAGTGCGCAGCAGCTAACTGGAGGGGCTGGGGGTCCAAACCCATTCTGTGACTTGTTAGGAGGAAAACCTGGTGATCTTCCTCCATAAAGGTGACAGCTTACTACAAACAAAGACATATTGTTGAGAACCAGGAGGCCTGGAGCAGAGATCCAAAGCCCATCTGTAGACCGTGGAATAGTCTCCCCACAGAGGACCACAGGGAGGGATGAGTCACCCGGGTTCAGTAACGCATCAAGGAAACACACGCTATTCCTCTGGTTCCTTGAGGCTTCCTTGCACACATACACACACACACACACACACACACACTCCATGACGCCAGTGCTGCTTCCCAATTCAGACTAGACTGGAACATGTACACAGGTATAGAAAGACATGGAAGCTCACGATACACAGAATCCAGGAACAGGGGTGGGAACAGTGATCCCAGAAGGGGAGCGGGGAGAGGGGGAGAAGAAGGGACAAAAGGGTATATGATTGCAATGATTGACATATAACCATATACAACAGAACAACAGAAACCATGGGAGAAGGGAGACAGGGGTCAGGTGTGAGAGATGAAAATAATAATAATGTATGATCTATAGGAGGGTTATGAGGGTGGGGAGGGAGGAGGAGGAATAAAGAAAAAGAGCTGATACCAAGAGTTCAATAGAAAGTAAATATCTAGAAAGGAATGAAGGCAATATATACACAAACATGCCTGATTCAATGGATGCATGGATAGTGATGAAAGTTGTATGAACCCCCAATAAAATGTTTTTTTTTTTAAATCTCTATGGAAAAATTCTATTTCATCAAACAGGGTCAATAGAAGCAGTCATTATCATATTGCACACCTAACAACAACAAAGACATTACCTGACATGAGGAGTGAGTTCATGGTCGATCTTTGAGTAGATTTTTTTGTGTCTCGCTGTAGAGGGAAGTCCTTCTTGTTTTGGTTTTATGAAGGAAAAGAAACAGAACTGTTTCCTGCACCTAAAATTGAGCCTATCACTTGACTGTCCCTTCCCATGGGCTTGGTCTTCTCACTCCCTGTGTGGGATGTGGAGGGAAAAGGACCACACAAGTGTAGAGGAACTCACACTCACTACCCAGACCCAGTCTGGCTTCCAGCCATGAATGAAAATGGATAACCTGGGTAGCCTTGAAGAAAACACCCAGTTAAAAAGAGAAGACTCCAGAGGAGAATTCCCGGGGGAAGAGAGCATTCACACCGCGGACAGCTCAGAGAGCAATGTGAAGGCATGGTTTCTCTGAAACAAGACTAGAATGATTTGGAAAAGGAGCAGAGAGAACAAGAGGTCTTGGAAATGAACTGCCACATAGCCAGAGTGTGACTGCAACCTAAATTTTGACACAGTTTTGCATATTTGCTGACATTTTAAAAAAGAGAAAGAGAATTTGTATGACCTTGACTCTGTAAGTATTCTCTGTGGAGCCATGAATTTAGTCTCAGAGACTTTTGCCATAACCAACGATACTTGGTGCAGCAACAAATACGTTTGACAGCAGGCAAGAAATGCTATTTCTTGGTTTGCAACTTTTAGCATCAACCTCTAGCAAAGCACCAGTGTCCTTGCTAATTGATGAAACCAATCAAATGTTACAGCACTGAGATCGTAAGTACAATTGACGGTAGTTTGGGGTAAGAACAGGTAGGCCTATAGGGTGATGAAAAAAATATGAGGATCTTCAATTCAGGATGACAATATCCTTATCATGGAAAAGAAACAGCAAATTTATAAAGGTAAGCAAAACGTGTGTGTGAGAGTGTGTGTGTGTGTGTGTGTGTGTGTGTGAGAGAGAGAGAGAGAGAGAGAATATTACTACTAGGATTGCAGTTGATACATGCACAGGTTTATGCTAAACAAAGCATGTTTAGACCACTCTCAGCGATCAGTGGATGACCACAGGCAAGTTCTTTCAGAAATATACTAGTCCTATTCTAGCTAGAACGCCATCAAAAATGGTTGCTCTTTGGGTCATGCGGTGGGAGGTTGGTGGAGTGGGACAGTTTTGCCGTCAAGGCTAATATCACTTTTTAAAAACATAACTCAAATGGATATCTTCCCAAATCACTGAAGCTTCATAGGAAGTTTACAAGAACGCTACCCCACATAAAACAATAATCTTTAGAGTGATGAAGCATTGTAAGAAAGGTTGGCGAGATAGCAAAGATTAATTCAGAGAGGTCAGCCCAGAAGGTGACGGAGACTGTTTCAGGGGATTACCAGGAATAATCTTGATAGAGTTCCTCCAAAATGAGGGCAATCAGAGAGGCTTATTATGAGGAAGCTTTAATAAACCGAAAACGACATTCGTGAGAAAAAAGCCAGGAAGATTGTACTGAGGCATCTTCTCCTTCTAAATCAAGACAAAGCTCCTGATTGTTCCTCAAACGTCGCAGGGGTTATCCAATAAGAATACCTTGAGAAATACCCATCTATACTCCAGCATTGATCTTGAAGCTTTCTTTCTGTCCCCAGATTTTAAAGGAATGCCCCTGAAAATATCAAACAACTGTTTGGATGTGGTATAGATGAAAGAGTACAGAATTCTTCAGGAGAGTGTTCAATAGGTGGAAACACTATCTTCCAAAGTGGATAGAGTCCTATGCGGATATTTTGAGAAACAATGGTTTTACACTTTGATATCTGTGTTTACTAAAGGTTTCTATACTGTTGTAGCAAAAATTTAAATTATCTTCCTATATATTTGCATAGACACATACACGGATACACACACATGTAGATATACAATTCAATGTAAAAAGGAAGTTCCTTATAAATAGACTAGTAGAGAATATACTGATAAACACAGCAAAGACTGTAGTTGGCAAGGATTTCTTCATGCTTGGATCTACAAGCAATGTCCCAGGAAGCGGCAGTCAAGGAATCACAAAACAATATCACATTGTGTAAAATTGCTGCACAAGATCTCCTCAGAGTGTTGAAGATGTCACTTAGATAACCGAGGTGTGCCGATGCAAGCCGTGGGATCTTTAGTCTCTTCCTAGGTGGTGAAAGCTGAGTAACGCACAAGGAAGACCACAGATTTATTGAGGCATTTGGATTACAGGGTTGGTAAAGCTGGAAAGCACCACCTATTGCTAGAAGACAACTCTATTTTGTGCCACGAGAATATTCCTGACAGGTGAGGATGGTGGACTTTTTGTCTCATGCCCTTTAGGAAAGGTGTTAGGAGAGACTAGCTCCTCCAGAAGGATAGGATGCTTGGGAAAGCAGAAGGTCGCTGGCAAAAAGAAGACCCTTGATGGAGATGGGCTGACCGAGTGGCTGCAGCCCTGGGCTCCAACATGACAGCACTTGTGGGCATGGCGCTTCGTTCCGTGGCACATACATTCGCTGTGCATTGGAATCAACTGGATGGCACCTAACGAGAACATCTGGGAGTCCTGGGGACACTGTCAGGTAAGCTCTTGACTGCTAACTGCAAGATCAGTGGCTCAGAGATGTGGCCCCTTTCTCAGAGGAAGAAAGATGGGGCGATCTGGTCCTGTGAGTATTTACAGCCTCCGAAACTCAGACTACATGGAAGTGGGTGGGCAGAAAATAACACGAAGCATGCACAGAGTGGCTTCCAAAGGCTTGTGCAAAAATAATAAGAGATACCGAAAAACTTCCATGAAATTAAAAAAAACTCTCTATTATGTACATATTGAAGGAACCTTGATGGGGTAGTGGCTACTTATTGGGCTGCTAACCTCAAGGTCAGCAGTTGGAAACCACCAATGATTCGTCAGGAAAAAGATGAAGCGTTCTATTCCCATAAAGAGTTCCTGTCTCAGAAACCCACAGGGGTAGTTCTGTCCTGTCGTATAGGGTCACTACGATTCAAAATCGACCCAGTGGAAGTGAATGAGTATATATTTCTTCTTGTTTCCGCTGCCATTGAGTTGACTTTGACTCGTGTGCAACATACACAATCGAACAAAACTTAGCTTGGACCCGGGCCACCCTCACAGCCTTCCTATGTGTCAGGCCCTTGTTTCAGTCGCAATGTCGACCCATCATTTATTCTCAGGAGCATTCTGGCTGCACTTCTTCTAAGACAGCCTTGTTCATTCTTCCGAAAGTTGGTGCTCTATTCCATATCTCTGTCAGCATCACCATTCAAAGGCATCCATCATTCTCTGGTCCTCCTTTTGCATGCATATGAGGCACTTAAATATACCATGGCTTGGGGCAGGTACACCTTAGTCCTCAAAGTGACATTTTTTTCCTTTAAGATTTCAAAGAGGTCTTTTGCAGAAGATTAAAAAAAGTTTAGTGTGTTCAGATTAGATAATTAGATAGTCATATTTTATTTTATCAGACCTTGGTTTTATCTTCCTTGGTTTCTACCATTCCCCTCCCCTCATTTCACTCTTCTTGAAGATGAGCTTTCCCTTTATCCACATTAACAACTGTCTATCCTCTTGGCCAATGTTTTATGCGTTTGGTTTTGTGCTAATCTGGGTAGACTAGAGAAACAAATCCAGGGAGATTCATATGTGTTTGATAAAGAGCTTGAAATGCAAGATCAATTGGATATTGAGAAAACATCCCAGCCCAGTCCATCAAATCCATCAGTTCAATATTAGCTTATATGTCTGATATCAATCTATAAATTCCTCTCCAGACTCACACAGCACAGGTAATGATGCCAAATGCAGGAAGTCATAGGCCAGCAAGTGGAAGATATTGTGGATCCAGTGGCAGTCGAAGCATCTCAGTGCTGACAGGGGTCTCCACGTGGCTCCTTCAGCTCCAGGACTGTAGTGCAGCTCCATGTGTCTTCTCCACAGAAATATCTCGCAGGGAGTGAGCTTGTGTCCCACCTCCTTACGCCTCAAATTAGGTCATCAAGCTGTGACCTGATTGACAGGCTAACTTCTACTCTTTCAGTGTTAAGTCTCAAATTGACAACAGATAAGGTAACTACCACAGCCTTCTTGACTGATACTTTCCCAAGTACTAATTTGTGAACCCAAGAAAATGGAACTGAAAGCAGTTTTGGTCTTTTCTGTTTTTCATGATGATGCTTATTGGTCCAGATGTGAGAATTTTGATATTCTTTATAATGAACTGTAATTATGGAATGAAGTATTCGATTGTTGTAGTATTTTATCTTTAGCTTCAAGCCACTTGACTTTTCGTAAGCCAGTTGTTTCATCTGCACTTCACAGGCAGTCACCTAATCTGGTGTCAATTTGAGGATTAAGATTGTGGGGTGGAGTCTAACCTGTCAATCAGGAGATAGCCAATCAGACCTCTGTGTGGGTATAGCCTTCTCCTGAGAATTCTGGGAAATGTGGTAATTCCTTCTTGGAGGCAGGAGACACTATCTCTTTCAGCTCACTCCCTTAGAGACACTCAACTGACAAGGCTGACTTCCTGTGAGATGTCCCTGAGGAGAAGTCATATGGACCTACCTTGATGTAGCTCTGAGTGCTGGAGCAGCCATGTGGAGACCCCTGCCAGTGCTGAGATGCTGACACCACCACTGGATCCGCGGACTTTCTACCCACTGGCCTGTGATCTTCCTACATTCGGCCTCATTGCATGTGTTTCGTGAGTCTGAGGAGGACTTTGTGGATTGCTGTCGGACATACGGGCTAATATCAGACTTGTGGACTTGATCTGGACTGGGCTGAGATGTTTTCTCACTGTTCATTTTCTCTTGTAGATAAACCTCTTTTTTATTCACATGTGCGTGCTTATGAGTTTGTTTCTCTAGTCTACCCAGACGGACACGCCAGGTTAATGAAGCTTCCTCTAGTCCTGATGCTCTGTTCTTTCCTTATTGTCCACCTGCTCAGATGACTTGTTCAGCACACAGATGAAGCAATTATGCGGAACACCGACAGCCCTGACACACACCCTTCTTGACCTAAAAGCATGGTTTTAAATGTCCTTGTTCCATTTGAACAATTGCCTTTTGATCTGCGTACAGGTTCCACATGACCACAATGAAGTGCTCTGGAATTCTTGTTTTTCATAATGTCATCCCAATTTTTTTTTTAAGATTCTCACAAAAGACCTTTGTAGAGTCAATAAAACACAAGTAAACATTTTTTCTGATGGTCTCGGCTTCCAGCCAAGACTCATCTGTCATCTATACCCTCTTCTGGATCCAGCTTGAATTTCTGGAAGCTACTTGTTGATAACAAGCTACTTGAGTTAAAAACAAACAAGCAAACAAACACTGCTACGGGGGTTCCAGTTCATGTATGCACAGGTTACTCCAAGCAAAACCTGTTCAAAAATGTTTGAGATATCAGTAGATAGCTGCAGATAAGTTCTCTCAACAATATATTTGTCTTAATCTACTTAGGGTGCCTTACAAAAAAAGAATAACTTTTTGTGTCATTGAGAAAAAAATATTTTGAAGAAAAGATTGATTTCAAACTTTTAACAAAACTCAGCTGACATCTTCCCAAATCATTGAGGTTTTGCTAGAACTTCACTGGAATGCGACTCCATATACAACAACAGGTTTTAGATGGATCGAATATCGTGTGTGTGTATTTTTTGTTGTTGCTGTTTTGGTTTTGTTTGGTTCTTTTATTTTAAAAGCTTTTAAATTGTGCTTTGGATATGAATCATGTGTTTTGAGGAAGGTAGGGAAGACATCAAAGATAAGCTAACAGAGGGAAGTCTGTTAACCTTGACAAAAGAAAAACCTGTATACCCAAAGTCCAGCAACCAGTGGAAAGTGACCATGAAATTGCCATTGATAGTTATTAAAGTTGGACTCTTACATACTTTGGTGTCTTCAAAGTTAAGCAAACACCTTAGGTTTAGCAAGTCTTTGGCTAGATTAGCATAAAAACTAAAAGCTAAAAGAACTGATCTTTTTAATAGTCATTTAAATAAGATGAAAAGTAATAAAGATGACTTATGGAATAACTTGTAACTGGGAATGAGTTTTGGATTTACCAATGTAATCTAGAAAGCAAGTTCCAATGAAAACATCAGTTTCCAAGGCAATCTGTTGGACCAGTTAAAATTGGAGGCAGAGAGATCAGTTCAGAAAAGTATGTCTTTATTTGTTGTCTTTTTTTTTTTAAACAGATGGGTAATCTTGATCAGCATTTCTGAAGACTATAGAGTGGTCATGATCATGGAGGTTTGTTAGGAAGAAAGTTTAAGAAAATTGAAAATTGCATTGGTGAGAAAAAGACCAGGAAGTTTTCATCTAAGAATGTATTTCCATCACAATATACCTGCTCATTCCAAATGCCAAAAATTACCAGTGCATCTTGATTGCATGTCTGGTCGATTTCAGGCTGCAGAAGTTGGTAGAACTATTTGATCTTTGACACTAATGGTTGGTGTGGAGATTTGAATAATAGTGCATTAACTGGTCATTCTTGTTGGCATATGAATATTATTTAATTGCTGACAGTATTGTAGTTCAGGAAAAAATCTTTTTGAGGAGAAATTCAAGCCCATTCCCCTTCAATTTGAAATTTCCAGCTTTGTAGACCATATGACTGCTCAATTCAAAGGAACCAGTACCAGGCCATTTCAGCACACAATGTCAGGGATATTTATCTTCAAGCAATTCATTTCTCTTTTGAGAACTTCCAATTTTTCTAGATTTATATGTCATAAGGTGCACATTCTGCCGATTTGGGCATGTTTGCAGTCATCTCTTCTCATGTACGTCATGTCACATCAGCAATGGAAGATCCTGAAAGCATGACACCAGCTACTACATGAAGGTCAACTCAACTCTGAAGAGGCAGCTCCAGGTGGCTCATGTTCTGGCACCATCTATGAAATGTTTCTCCAGCTGTTATAAGATTTTTCACTGGTCATCTTTTAACGAAGTCAGTCACCGGGTGCTTCTTCCTAGTGATTTTTAGTCTGGAAGCACTGCTGAAACCTGACCCCCAGGGGTAATCATGCTGATCGATGCACACACACAAAAGGTTTAAAAAAAAAAAACATGGAACAATAAGATGAAAAGATAATGAAAAATTTCCATGACCTTTCTGAAATCCTCTGACATATATCACAAATTTAAGGAAGTAGTAGTAGAGAAAAGAGGTAACACATATTATGCAATTTTCTCCTATTTGAAAGGAGGGTATTAGTGGGAGTGCAAGGGTTAGACTTTGCATTGAACAGTATTTGATACAGCAAGGAAAAGTAAGTCATGGCCCTCAGACTGACCATCTGCTTTTTAAAGGAATATTGCTTATTGGAATACAGCCATGTGCACTGGTACAATGTACACCTGAGTTAGTGTTAGAGTGGCAGAGTTAAGTAATGACAGAAACTAAGGCCTTAGTCTAAATTATTTAATATTGGAATTCTGAACTGTTAGAGAAAAAATTTGCTGATCTCTGCTATAGAGTATAATTTTATAAAAAGTGTGCACTTATTCTTTTATTTTTAAAAAATAAAATTAGAAAAATTGAAACTTCTTACCTTTGAATACCTACTTCCAAACCCTGTAAACTGGGACTCTAAAGTATAAAAGCCTCTATGTAAGCCTCTATTTCCACTTTTAAGTAGTGGCTAATCAGCACTCATTTGATCCTGGAAATGGATTGTTTACCTTTGAAACCAAGAGAAAGCAAGATGTAGAAAGAAATCTCATTTGCCATTTGCTTTATTCTCTCTCCCTCCCCCCAATCCAGTTTTCAAGAAATGTAATGAATGTTATTCTTTGATTTATTCTACAGGAAAATATTTTAAAGTCTTTTTAAATCAAAGGAAGTACAAATGACAGAAGCCCCAGCAAACAGAGGATTGAAAACAAGATACTACTGACTGAAAACCAAATACTAAACAATGTCAGAACACAGCAAGTGAAGGAAGTAAAGATAAGAATGTGTCCAGGTGAGGCTGAATGAGACACACAACTCACAGACTGGCATTTTAGCTCTGAGAAACCACCTCACTGTACCACCAATTTGGAGTCATAACGAAAACACAAAGATAAAAAGTACAGCCTTGGGGCATTAACTCTATGTGAAATCATCTTTTCTCTGAAACATTCTTGCATTTTCTGGGTTGTGATATAGAGACTGATATGGGCAATAGGGAAAAATGGACAAAATTAGAAAACAAAAAATTATATATAGCATTCAAGAACTGCAGGACCAAATCAAATGACTTAACATAACTTAATTGGAATCCCAGAGGGTAAAGAAGGAGAAAAATGCAACAGAAGAGTTTTGAAATTAATGGCTGGGAATTTCTCCACAGCTCCATGAAGCTTAGAGCACATTAGGAAGGATAAATATCAAAAACAAAACAAAGAAGCCTCCACCACTCAATCAACCAACCAACCAAGGAAACAAACTAAGGTGTATCATTAAAACTCCTGAAAACCAAAGACAAAGGGAGAACCAATGAAATGTCAAATGACAGGCACAGAAGGTGGGGAAGACTTGCTTACCTTTGATAAGTTGTGATAAGAATTACAACTGATTTCTCAATTAAAAACTATACAAGCCAGAAGACAATGGGCTGACACAGTTAAAGCGCTTGGCATTTGTGGGAAGCTGTCAATCCAGAAATATATCCTAGTTAAAAGGTTCATAAAAAGTGAAATAAAAATAAAAACTCTCTCCACTAAAACGTGGAAGAATTAATTGCTAGCAAACATACCCTACTGCACATGTGAAAATAAGTTTTCCAGGCAGAAAAATATGGCAAAGGTCAGGAGAGCAGGAGAATTAAAATAAAGAAAGACAAAGTACATTTATTATTCTATTTTCTCTAAAAGAAAATGGGTCCGAAATAAAACAATGAAAGGTATGTTTGTGGCATATATAAAGATGAAATGTTGTAAATAGTGACACAGAAGAGTGAAGGGAGGAATTGAAAATATACTGCTGCAAGGTTTTTCTACTGCTTATGAATGTAGTGCTTTGGGGAGGTAGCATTCTTCAAATTATCTTAAGTGCATATTGTAAACCTTAGATCAACCCCCCCAAATGGTTATTAAAAACTGGTATAAAATAAATCAATAGAAGAGGTAAAAGGGAATCATAACCTACTATGTGCTCCAGCCAGAGAAGGGAACGAAAAGGGAAATCAGGACCAGGAGCAAACTGAACAAATATATGACAGAAAGGTGTCGAGTTTTCATTCCACCCTATCAATGATAATTTTAAATATGAATGGTCTAAACACATCAGTGGGAATTCATGAGCACGGATAAGGACACAAGCCTCAACTATACATTTTCTATACTGAAACAACTTTAGAGATGGGATAGGTCAGTTAAAAGTAAAAGGATGAAGAAAGACAGACTAGGGAAACACTAGTCCAAAGAAGACCGGAGCAGTGGTATTCATGTCCAAGCAAAATAGAGGACTAGGAAAGGTTATTGGGGAGCAGGAGAGCCATTGCACAATTATAAAAGGGCAGTTCTCCAAGGAGATATCCATCCTACCTATGTTTGTGCCAAACAACCGAGCTTCAAAACAAAAAGGGATAGACTTGAAAAGAGAAAGGCAAACCCACAGTTGTAGTCAGAGGGTTCAACACTCCTCTTTAGGTCATTGATAGAAGGAATAGGCAGAAACTCAACAGGGACAAAATGATCTGAACAACACACTAGTTGACCTCAGCCGACTTGACCTAACGAAAATGTGTATAGAACACTCCATCCAACAAAAGCATTTCTCAAGTACACATGGAGCATTCGTGAAGAACAGTTCACATATTCGGGGCCTTTAAATGGCATATAATAGGTAGTTTGGGTCTGACAAAACCCCAAAACTAAGGTTTGGGATAATTTGAAAAAAGTTCCTGGAGTGTTTTGATTCTCCCCACCCCCCCCTTCCTTGTGTTGTCTTTCCCCGCTACTGCTCCTAAGAACTGGGCTGAATTCCGACAAGCAGGGGATGAGAGGAGGTAGACTGTATGTGACTGGAACCATATTTTCTTTCAGACCCATCCTGCGTGGAAGTATCTATGTAGCAGAGTATCTTCTTCATTCATCCATGCAATGGCATTCACTGTTCATCTCTACCAGGCTCTGGACCATGCCCTCTATGGATGAGAACAGACCAAACCAAATCAAACTCGCTGTCATAGAGTCATTTCTTATTCGTGGCGACTCTGTAAGAGAGAACGGAAGAGCCCCTGTGTATTTCTGTTAAGCCTCATCTTTACAGGAGTAGAAAGTTAAGTCTTGCTACTGCAGAATGGCTGGTGGTTTTGAACTGCTGATCTTTTGGTTAGCAGTCCAGTGTGTGATCCATTGTGCCACCAGAGGCCCTGTGCTGAGAACAAACCGGTGCCAGTAACCAATTCAAAAACCCAGAGCTATTGAGTTGATGCTGGCTTATAGTGACCCTGTAAGACAGGGTAGAACTGACCCATGAGTTTCAGAGACTGCAACTTTTTAAGGAAGTAGAAAGCCCCATCTTTCTCCTTGAGGGCAGCTGGTGGTTTTGAACTGTTGACCTTGCATATCACCGCAGCCCAAAGTGTAACTACTATGCCACCAGCAACAGACAGGCACCAATAAAAGATGGTAGCCAGCTTGTGGTCTGCTGCAGAACAAACAGACCAAAGGAATTTCCTGAGAATGAAAGAGGGGTCAAGGGGACTGATGATATCTAAACCAAATGAGAGAGAGAATAGAGGGAAAATTTGGAAATTACTTTCTTTTTAAAAATAAACTAGTATTTTAGAAGTATCACAGCTCTTGTTCAAGCAAAGACTCAGAATCACAAGAATAACAACCCAAACCCTTAAGTGGATGTTCAGAACCCCATGGGACTAGATTGCAAAGTCTACTTGGTCCAGCCAGAGCAGAGGCGTCCAGTACACTCACTGAACCACAGCCTAAGAAGAGGTCCCTGGATGACCCAGGACACGTCTGGGACCAGTCACTCCCAGGAAGTGGGTCTCCTTTGAAATCAGGGTGCAGTCTACACCTTTTGTAAGCTTCTTGCATGCTAAGGAATTTCAGCATCACAAGTGAGGCATGTGCTAAAAGGACAGGATGCCCCTCCACTCACCATTGTTGGGGCTGTCCAACCTCTGCTTCCTACTGTGGCTGCCGAGGAACCAGGACTGCCCACTGGGGGAGGCATCTGCCCTCTCTTAGACTCCATGGTAGATGAGAACAATGGGGTGGACGATAATGAAAACAATCCCATAACCCTCCTCCTTTTGTGTTGGAGTGGCCAGGACGCAAAGTAAGCCTATGCTAACTTACAAAATCGGCAAGTTCGTTTTGGGGTGCAAACCCGAAAACTGCAGTGCAAGTGAGTAGGTAAGCACAAGAAAGCCCTACTTGTGTTGCTCCTTGGGTAATTTGTCCCTGTTCTCCTTCCTCCACTCAAGAAGAAAGAGGAAGAATCTAAATGTAGGCTTCTAAAAAAATGCGTTTATTTTGTCTCAAAGACTCCCTAGTGATTTGCTTCTGGCTTCCTTTGTCTCGGTGACAGGTTTTGCATTTCCGTAAGTTAAGACACCAGAGTTCTTCACCCCACGGGGAACTTGTTCAGAAGCCACTCTTTCTGTGCTGCACAGTGGGCTAACCGTTCCATGTCTCCTTTTCTGCGGGTGTTATAGCAACGTTGGAATTGGGCGCGGGGCAGAGAGGGCAAGACTGACAATTTGCAGGCAAGAACAGAAGCTCCTGCAAATGCTTTCAAGATGCTCTAGGGACAGGTTATGAAACAAGCTCCGAGAGTACATCCCCTAACAAGTCTGACTGCTGTTGTTTACAGCAATCCTTAGGCCTCACAAACAGACCTCTCCTTTGTTGCCATGCTAATGAGGCTAGCTTCCCAGTGGAGAAAGGAAGTTAGAGCATGCATTTTGAGACAGCAAATGTCAAATACTGCCTGGAACACCTGAACTCGTGCCCCCAAACACATGCCTTTGTCTGAATTATTTCTGCTATTTAGTTCTTTAAAAACCTATTTACTGGAGATTTGCTTCATCTGTTGAGGAATAGAGAACTAGTTCCCGCCACATCGGAAGTTAAACAAAACTGACAGAAAGACTCAAGGGTGAGCTGAGGAAGCATATTGCCAATCTTCCTCACATCATGTGCATCTGCAGAGAGAATGGAAAAGGTCCCATCTTTTTTTAAAAAAGCCATTTTACTGGGGGCTCGTATAGCTCTTATCATGATCTATCCTTTGTGTCAAGCACATCTGTCCATTTGTTGTCATCATCATTTTCAAAACATTTCCTACTTGAGTCCTTGGTATCCGCTTCTCATTTTCCTCCCTCCCCAACCCTCCCTCACGAACCCTTGATCATTTATAATTTTTTTTTCATGTCTTACACTGGCCGATGTCTTCCGTTACCCTCTTTTCTGTTGTCCATTCCCCTAGGAGGGGCTTATAGGTAGATCATTGTGATTGGTTCCCTCTTTCTCTCCCCACCTTCCCTTTACTCTCTTGGTATGACTACTCCAAATACTGGCCCTGAGAGGTTTATCTGTCCTGAATTCCCTGTGCTTCCAGCTCTTATCCGTACCCATTTACATGCTCTGGCCTGGCCAGATTTGTAAGGTAGAATGGGGGTCATGATAGTGGAGGGTGTGTGTGAAGGAAGCATTAAAGAACTAGAGGAAAGTTGTATGTTTCATCAGTGCACCCTGACTGGCACGTCTCCTCACCATGACTTTTCTGTAAGGGGATGTCCAATTGCCTACAGATAGGCTTTGGGTCTCCACTCGGCACTCCCCCTCATTCACAATGACATGATTTCTTGTTCTTTGATGCCTGATACCTGATCCTATTGACACCTCATGATCACACAGGCTGGTGTGCTTCTCTCATGTGGGCTTTGTTGCTTCTCAGCTAGATGTCTGCTTGTTTATCTTCAAGTCTTTAAGACCCCAGATACACTACATCTTTTGAATGTTGTTCACCATTGGCTTTATTCACCACATTTTGATCAGAGCACACTGGAGTAAACAAAGGGGGAGGAAGACAGAGTGGAGCACACCCTGGTCCACCAAGCCCTGAGGATGATAGTCCTGCTCAGATCAGCTAATGCACAGAGAGGACCATAAGGCCGGCCCCACAATGAGAGAAGATGTCCCTCACTGACCCATCAGCAACAGGGGACAACACTGGAGACACAGTGTGTGAATTGTGCCTGATCTGACCCTACCACACCAAGGGTAAACAGTAAAGGTGTGCAACAGAGCAGCAAGGGGAGCAGAGTAATGAAGTCCCCAGGAATACCAAAATTAGACTGTGATGCCAGGTTAGGGTACCCCATCAGATTCGACGGGAAAACAGAGGTAAAGATCAACAAAAAGACCTTGAACTATTTATAGAATTTTCTCTTTTTTGTCATGGGCTTGTTGTAGTTGTTTTCTTTGTTGCTTTGCTTTGCTCTGTCTTGTTTTTGTGCATATCATTATCTCTGCAGGTCTATCTAGAGACTTCTATCTAGGTCTATCTGGAGGAGAAAACAATGGGACCAATGGTTCCAGGGGGAGGTGGGAGACGGGGAGGCAGGGGAAAGGATGTGGGTGTTAACAAACCCAAGGACAAGGGAACAACAAGTGATCCAAAATAGGTGGTGAGGAAAGTGTAGGTGACCTGGTAGAACTTGATCAAGGGGAATGCAACGGAGAGGAATTACTGACACCCAAATGAAGGCTGAGCATGATAGTGGGACAAGAGGAAAGTAAAAGGAGATAGAGGAAAGAGGTAGGAGGCAATGGGCATTTGTAGCGCTCTAAATACAGATATGTACAGATGTAGATATATATAGATGTGATGATGGGTAACTAGATCTATGTGCATATATTTATAGGTTTAGTATTAAGGTAGCAGATGGTCATTGGGCCTCGACTCAAGTACTCCCTCAATGCAAGAACGCTTTGTTCTATTAACCTGGCATTCCATGATGTGCACCTTCCCAACACGATTGCTGAAGACAAGGCGAGTGCATAAACAAATGTGGTGGGTGAGGTCCCATATCGGACTGACTGAATCTGCAGGACTTCTCTCTCCTGCTAATACGAAAGATAAAAGCTTTTAAAGAACAACTACCAAACAAAAGGCAGCTGCCACTAGGTTGATTCTGACGCATGGCACTGCCCCTGTCTCAGAGCCAAACTGCTCGTGTTTGGGTTTTCCAGGCTGTGCCCTTCAGGAAGCTGACAGGTTTTTCTCCTCAGGCGCCTCTGGCATTGATTAAACAACCCCCCCCCCCAACACCATCACACCCACTTTTGGTTAATAGCCTAGTGGGCGACCGCCTGCACTGTCCCGGGTGTAACCATCTGCTGGACGTCTTTCCTGGGAGATTACAGGCAGGCCTCATGGGATGGCACTCTGATTCTTGGCACTTTGCAGAGACACCAAGTGCTCTACAAGTTGCAGATTTGAGGCAAATCTTGACCCCAGCCAGTCAAGCAGCCTCGTTTTCCCAAAAGCTTGTGTCCACTTGGTGTCTCTGTGTCACGTGTTAAGAACTCTCATGCGAGTGTCAACCTTTGTCATAAGGCCATTCCACATTCAGTAGCCTCTGTGATAGTGTATAGATAACTTCCATACATACAAAAGAAAAAGTCACTGCCATCAGGTAGATGCCAACTCTAGGACAGGATAGAATGACCTCTGTCTATTTTCAGGACGTTCTCTGTAGTGTTTGGTGGTTTTGAACTGCTGAACTTATCAGCCCAAGGAGTAAGTACTATGCCACCAGGAAGTCACAAAAGCTTTGGGATCCAGTTGCAGTATTGGCCTGATAGCAGTGGTCTACAGTCAGTCCTGTCACATCTCCAAGGTACACCCGTTCTTCTTGATGAGTACATTGGCGCAATGGGCCTGACTCAGAATCCTACATGCTGTAGCTCTCTAGGTGTGGTAGATGCAGTCAGGGGTGGGATGTGGTTAGGGGAGCCCAGTCCTAATTCCTTGCAGGAGGGGTATCTGCAGGCATCCTGAAGCCATGACCACTGTCCCTCCCCTTGCTCCCTTTGGAGTATCAAGGAGTTAGGTCCTGATCAGGGCATTCTGCTATTGGCTGGACAACTCCAATAGTTAAATCATTCCTCTTGTCTCCTTCTGAACGTTCAGTTCTGGTCCTGGTTATTTGTTCTCTGTGGACTGACAGAGTCAATTCTTTCTTCGCCAAACATCTGAAGTCACTTTTCCTGTTTCCCCTGAGCTGAACAGCTCCCTGCTCCAAGTCCTACAGAGAGCCCTTCTGGCCACCCTGGTTGCCCCCCTTGAACCTTCTCTAGCAAATCGGGCTTCGTATGTGGAGGCACATTATTCCTGCCCACAGTCCATTGACCAGAGCCCTAGTAGAGGTAGGTAAGTGTGCTGGGGTGAGAGGTGGCTGGATATGTGGCCCACAGATGAGCTCCTGCTTCCAGGAATAGCACCACACTGTGCAAGTGGAGCATAGGTCCTCTGGGAGCCCCTTACCCCAGCTACCCTGGTGGTGTGATGGTTATGTGCTGCTAACCACAAGGTTAGCAGTTTGAAACCACCAGTCACTCTGTGGGAGAAAGATAAGGCTTTCTACTCTTGTAAAGAGTTCCAGTCTTGGAAACCTCAAAAGGGCAGTTCTGTCCTGTCCTACAAGATTTTCTTTGAGTTGGCATAAGCGCAATGGCATGAGGTTTGGAGTTTTGCCCTGGCACGCAACCTAAGACAGTTTGGAAGATGGCAAAGTATTTTTTGTCATCCTGTTTTTCATGTTTTCCCCATATGCTATTTCTGCTGCTATTGTTAGTGGCCTTCAAATTGTCAGCCCCATTCCTGGTGACCCCAGGCATTATGGGAGCCACCCACTATAATCTAGAGGGATTTCGTTGGCTGATTTGGGGGAAGTAGGCCTTTCTTCTGAATCCATCTTAGTCTGGAAGCTCAGCTAAAAGTGGTGCAGCCACACGCACGTCTCAGTGAAGGACGGTGGTCGTGCCCGAGGTACACTGGCTGGGAACTGAAACTGGGTCTTTAAAATGGAACGTGAGCTTTCTTCCACTGAACCACCACTTTGTCTGTATTCCCCTACAAAATATTAACTGTAAGTATGGACTTTCACTTCAAGGTCCAGACAAACAAAACAACACAACACAAAAATTCCTCTAGTAGCTACCTGTTACTATGCAACAAATTTGCTTTTACTTAGTGACTTATAATGGTAAGAAACGTTTGTTATCTTGAGTTTCAGCAGATCAGAATTTGGGAGTGGATTGGTGGGATGGTTCTGGCATGCTATGCAGTCAAGACAGTCATGCATTCCAAACACGAGGTGGGACGCATTCCATCTGAAGGATTGACCGAGGTTGGAAGAGGGCCACATCTCCAAGGTGTGTGGCAATCACAGGATTGCCAGCTGATGCTGGTGCTTGATTGGAGGCCACAGTTCCTTCCCCAGTCAGCCACTCCACAGACTGCTTGAGTGTCCTCAAGACATGTGAACTGAAGATAAACAAGTGGCCATTGAGCTCAGAAGCAACAAAGCCCACATGGAAGAAGCATACCAGTCCTGGTGATCAAAAGTGTCCATGAGATCAGGTATCAGGCATCAAAGAACAAAACATCATATCAATGTGAATGTGGGGGGAATGTGGAGTGGAGACTCAAAGCCCACCTGGACATCTCCTTACAGAAGGGTCTCGGGAAGGAGATGAGCCAGTCAGGGTGCAGTATAGCACCATTGAAACATACAACTTTCCTCTTGTTCTTTAATGCTTTCTATCCTTTCCTATTTAACCTCCTCCTCCCCACCCCCAATTATCATGATCCCAATTCTATCTTACAAATCCAGCTAGACCAGAGCATGTACACAGGTACAGATAAGAGCCCTCAACACAGGGAATCCAAGGCAGATAAACCCCTCAGGGCCAATATTGACAGTAGCCATACCAGGAGGGTAAGGTGGGGTAAAAAGGGGAGGACTGATCACAATGATCTACATAAAACCCCCTCCCTGGAAGATGGACAACAGAAAAGATAGGTGAAGAGAGACATTGGGCAGTGTAAGACATGAAAAAATAATTTATAAATTATCAAGGGTTTGTCAGGGAGGGGGAAAATGAAGAGCTGATACCAAGGGCTCAAGTAGAAAGAAAATGTTTTGAGAATGAGGGCAACCAATGTATAAATATGCTTGACACAATGGGTGGATGTATCGATTGTGATCAGAGTTATACAGCCCCCGATAAAATGATTTAAATAATAAAAAACCTATCAACTGACCTCCCTGAGAACAATCTACTAATGCATGAGGTAAAGCAACACTGTCTTGCATTTCCATACTATAGTGGGCCAGACAGGCCCGCTATAGATCATGACAAGCCCTAGCTCCAGCCCAGGTTCAAGGAAAAAGGAATTGGGAATGACCTTTAGAAGGCAGGGGCATCAAATAGTGTGGGGGCATATTTTTAAACCTCCTCAGCTGCCATGGAAATATTTCTCTAGCATTTCCTCTTAGGATATCTTATAAAAATGGCTTTTGATTTCCCCTCCTCTTTTCCTCCTTCTTCCACTTAAAACCATGGCAAATCTGAAGACCGCCTAACGGATCACATTTTTCTTTTAAAAAAAAAAAAATGGGGGCACATCTACTTACTCAGTTGCTGCCCATCTTCCTTTCTCTTATGAAATAGATGAGCAATTTCTCCTCGGTGCAGACAGGAAGTGTTGGTTGTTTTTAAAAGGCAGCCTGGCCGGAGCTAGTGCAGTGACAGTTGCCTTTGAGAGAGGTCCATGCAAGTTCATTGGGAGCCGGAGGGCAGTTGCCTTCAGGGCTGTTTGCAGGCAGTAAACCTTACATGATGAATTCTTCTGGGGGGCGGTGGGGGGGTGGGGAAGTGTGGCCACTAAGGATAGACGGAGTCCCAAGAACTCCTGGCAGTGTCAGATCCTACTGGGTCGTTGGCATTACTCAAAGATAGGCTTGAATGAGGTGAGGAAGATTTAATTCCCCAGAAATTCCCCTCCGTGAGCCGGCTGGTGTGGAGCAGTACATGCCCAGACCCCAACGCAGGTTGATGGGCTTACAATTACCAGAAGGAATCTGTTTTACGCCAGGGGGGCGGAGGGAGGCGCATAGGAAGCTGAGACGGCTCTGTCCTTGTCATGAAGATTTCATGGGTTTTTACCAAGAAAAAGGAACACTGGTGGGGCAGTGGTGACAAACTGGGCTGCCACCTGTCAGTCTGCAGTTCGAAACCACTTCTTGGGAGAGAAATGGGGCTTTCTCCTCCTGGGAATTGTTAGTCCCAGAAACCCACAGGGGGCAGATCAACTCTGTCCTGTGGGGTAGTTACGAATTGGCATCGAGTAGATGACAGTGAAAAGTGGCCCAGAAAGAAAAAAAAAAAAAGATACCAGGTGCTCCTGGATTTCTTATACTGAATGCTCAAGGGGCCGACCCTGGAGACAAGAACATGACATTCACTCAAAACGCCTAATTCCCAAGCACGAGGGAGTCGTGGAAATGACTCAGGAATCGTGGGGTGAGCTTTGGGATTTCCCAAGCAAATGCTTCCTTGATATCTACATCAATTTCCACCCCCCACCCCCCCCATACACACACCCCTAGCTTTTTAAGGTGAAGTGAGACCTTTGAATTTCAGACCAGGTAGTCCATGTGTGGAATTTCCAGGGCTCAGCACCCTCGAACACTAACGTAGGCCAGTCATGCCGAATGTAGCAGGTGGGCAACGTCTCAAACCCAGGCAAGGCCCATGGAGAGGGTCACAGGGAGCCTGGGCACACAGGGGAAGGGCAGAGTCAGGTTGCCATCTTGGCAGGGACAGCCGTGGCAGCTGGATGAAAACCCAGGGCGGGTTGTTCTAAGAGGCAAAGCAGCCCTGAGGCACATACGTGCCCTCCCTGCAGCGGCCCTGGAAGGCAGCGTCGCACACTGCTCAGTGATGGCCTCGTCACTCCTGAGCATTTTAATTCCCTCCAACGATTTGAACCCACTCTCCTACCTCCCTTTTCAAGAAACCAGCTCCGCTAGCCCGACGCTTTGCTCCAGATAGTATTTCTTCTGCTCTCATTTCTTAAGTTTGTATTTGCAGACCCTGACGCTGATCTAACGTGCCCCGGCTTCCTTCCCCAACACCCCCTTGGAGTTGTTCTTGTCAAGTTTCACCCTCACCCTCCACGCTCTCAGACCCAATGGTCACTGCTTCTTCACTGGCTAGACCTCTCAGCAGATTCTAGTCTGCAAGTGATTCCTCCTGCTTCCTTCCCAAATCCTCCTCTTGTATGTATGCTCTCACCTGCTTTTCCTCCCCCCTCATAGGCCCTTCCTCTGCCTCCTTCCCTGGGTCCTCTCTCTCTAGAACCATCCTCAGATGGATCCCTTTCTTCCTCAAATTTTCATGTACGCACCTGCATTTCTAGGCTGAAATGCTGCCGCCTTCCATGTGTAACTTTCCATATCTACTTACCATGTCCGCTTAGATATTTAACGGAAAATTTAGAGGAAAGATGCATGAAAACTGTTCTCGTGATTTCTTTGGCCCTTCTCTCCACCTCTGTAAATGACATCAGCCCAGGAATTCCAGCTTGAAGTCTCTGTCTTTGGTATGTCTGTCCTTTTCGTTTCATGCCCCATCAAACCCACCAACGTGTTGGACTTTATCTTACCATTAAGATGTGTTCGACAGGACCAGGAGTGAGAGCGGTATACCGGGAGGGTGGAGGGAAGGTGGAGTAGAAAGGGGGAACCAATTGCAGGCATCTACATATAACTTCCTCTCTGGGGTACAGACAACAGGGAAGTGAGTGAAGGGACACATTGGACAATGTGTGATATGACAAAATAATAATTTGCAAATTATTAAGGGTTCATGGGAGAGGGTAAGTGGGGGTGGGAAGGAAAATATGGGGAGTTGATACCGGGGGCCTAGATAGGAGAATGTTTTGAGGATGATGGCAACAAATGTGCAAATGTGGTCTGCGTACAATTGATGTATGTATTGATCATGATAAGAGTTATATGAGCTCCCAATAAAATGATAAGAAAAGATGTGTTCGAGATTCATGTGTTTTCCCCCATATCTACCATCACCACAGACCAGGTTACCACGAGTCCATAAAAACTACACATCGCTCTTCAAACTTTTTCTCTCTGCCTGTGCCCCCAGATGCCTAATCATCTTAAGACGCACCATGTACCACCTCCTCTTATGCCCCTTTACTGACTTCCAAAAACACTTGGAAAAATTTCCTGTCTCTCAACATGATCTGCCAGGCCTCCCATGATTGTCCCCACCCACTTTTGGATGCATTCTTAGCTTTTGCCCTGTTCGGCATGTGGCAGCTATACCCCATCTTACACATGTCAGGCCTGGTCCCCATCTCTGGCTTCTGCAGCAGTCACACTTGAGCCGTGAGTGCTTTCCTTCCATTCTCCGCATGGACAGTTCTGTTTTTGTACTTAGGACACGCCTTCTGCAAAACTTTTCCTAGCCATCTAATCTCAAGCAGTCTTCCCCCTGGGACAGTTTCCCTGTCTTAGGCTCAGGGTTAGACTTACTGCTACTTTCCTGATTGTTTAGCACGCCCCCTCCCCTCCACCCACAATTTGAATGCCCGTGCTGTGAGATGAGCCCATGTATACATTTGCTTCTCCAGGTGTCCCCTTTCCCTGTGCGATGCCTGACCCATGGACGGAAATCCACCGTGCACGTCATCACAGGTGCTTATCAGGTGCTTTGCCTTTTGCGCTCAATAAAGTCAGGTCTCCGTAAACTGTGCAGTTCAAACAGCTTGAAAGGGAATTATTCACGAAGATGGAACAGTCAGTAGGGTCAGGACATAAAATCAAATAACATAGGAGGAGGTCTGACTGATTTGGATGAGCAAATATCTCCCTCTTGGCAGAGTCTTGAGATGAAAGTGTTTAATCAAACAACTGGAAGCATATCTAAAAACAACACCGCAGTAGTATATAGCCTAGAGAAAACTCCAAGACCCAAATATGTACTCTCTCTGCCTACTGTATCTTCATTTTGCTTGCCCTGGCTAATTCTTTTGTACTCAAGTTTTCTTGAATAGTCAGATGCTCAGGAATACAAACTCTTCTGCAATTTTTACACTCTTAGTATGTGGTACCAAACAGATTAAAACAGAGAGAGAAAAATAAAACAAAACCAGTATTACCCCACCCCCAAGCCCCTACATTATCTTCTGACTTCTAAAACTGAACACCAAAATTTTTCTTGGGATCAAGAGGGAAAAAAAACACACCCCAAACTCGCAACCACAAAAATCAACCCAGTTTAGATCTTAAACCAGGTATGTCTTAAATGACATTCCATCCATGGCTACGTGACTATGTTCATGGACGGCATTCTGCGGACGTGAGTAGAAAGAACGCTTTCCAGTGGACAGAAACCACGTGTGAGATCTTTTATTGAACAGGCAAGGCATTGTGCAAAGGTCAAGGTCACAGACGTCTAGTGGAAAACACCTTTTAAGGATTAGTTTTTGGACGCCGTCTATGAGCTGATGGGCCCGGCCCTGCCCCCTCTCTTCTTCTCCAAGGGGCGATCTGCAGGAGAACCAGTTTTTGGATAGCTGCTCTTGAAAACGGCACCCCTGCGTGACCACAAATGCTCTGCGCAGTGGCAAACAAGACCAGAGAAAGCAGCATCCCCAGGCGAGAGAGCAACCGGAGAAGACGGGTTTATCTCCGGTGGACACACACACAGGACACACACAGGCTCCCGGAATGGCTTCTCTCCCAGTCCTGCAGCCTCAGCCTAATTTTCCATCCACACCGCATCTCCATTTCCTGCCCTGAGTCCTCCTTCTCAAAGGAACACGCCAAAACACCCCGGCCCAAACCCAGCCCCTCCCGCTCATCCACGGGGGCCCAGGCACACCCGCCTGGCCTGCTTTCAGAGCTGTTCTTGTGTGAGGGCGCTTCTGGCCCGGGAGGATGGCTGTGGGTTCCCCGTCCTCTCTCCCCTGAGCTTGCTCCTCCCTAACCTGATGATCAAATCTGTCTGAGGTTTCAGTTTGTCTGTCTTGATTTACTGGCGGTCTGTAAGTAAGCGGCTTCACGAAGGTAGCGGGTGATCTGATCCGCCGGGCGCGCAGGCACTCTATTTTATAATCTGGGGCATGTCACTCCAGGCTTGTGATTTTTTCTTGGCCAGTTCCATCCAGGAGGGCTGGTCGGCACTGGCGTAACTGGCTCTCTTCAGCTGAGTCAGTTCCTTCTCCGTCATCCCTGGGGGCTGAGCTGCTAGAGAGAAAACAAACAAGAGACGTGCCAAATTGAGTTGGGATTTTTTTTTTTTTTCTGTTTCCCTTAAGCCTCCTGCACTTCGTTCAAGTATCCATCTGGGCGTTGGCCGCGTTCTCAGACATGAAGCTCCCTAATGTGTACACTCGAGGTGGCAGAGAACATGAGGTGACAAACAGGCATCAGGGCCGGCTCCCACGAGGCCGGCAGTGCCCTGAGGGGAGAGAAACTGCTGGAGGGAAAACTGCCCAGAACAATGGCAGCCACTGAAGGGGAAGCCACGGTAAAGGTGGGTGTGTTTCATACCCAGATTCTGGTGGGACAACGAGATCCCTCGTTGCAGGCCCTCTTTCAGGCTGAGCTTTGTCCCGTGCTTCCGTTCCACAGGGGGCTTAGCAGGTGCGATCAGGAAGGACCGACTGCGCACGAAGTCGGCTTGCTTCGTGGATTCCTGCCGGGACACAGGAGAGACGCATGGCACCCGCTCGGCGGTTCAGAGAGCAGGCAGACATAACCAGTGAACCAGGCACCCTTTACTGCCCCCAGAGGTCTGTCTCTCTCCCAAGACGGCAGACGTCCTTCAGAGCGCCCCGGCTTATCAACTCCCTGATCTCTGAGTAGCCGGAGCCCAGACCGAGGCTGTACCTTCACTTCAACGCACGTGTGTGTTACAGCCTCTCCTACCTGCCTGGGCCCCAGACGGCAGGGTCTTCGCTAGAGACCCCCACTTAATTGTGCTCGATACAACTACTTTTTGAGGCGTAGGTGGTTCTTGCTGTGAACCCCTAAGGATGACCCAAACTGGGGCTTCTGGTTACTCTCTTTGTGATAAAACCCCTAAGTCTGCATGAGGCTTTCCAAGGACGGGTGCGGCGTGAGGCTTTGTAGACAGGGAAGGGCCATCAGCCTTGGCCGATGTGTATGCTCGGCACTTCCTGCCTCTTCCGGCCCGGCAGCTTAACCTGGGGCTCAGCGCGGAGACCTGGACGCAGCTGACATGCGTCTACAACAGTGCGCCCCGCTTTCTGGATCTACAAGTCTTTCCTTTGCTTCTGTCCAGAGCCCGGGCGGCTAAGCACCAAGGCCGCCCATTCAGAACCACCAGTTGATCTGTGCGAGCCAGATGAGGCTCTCTGCTCCGGTGAGACAGACGGACGGTCTGAGAACCCCTGGCGGGCACTCTCCCCCAAAGACGACGCCAAGTTGTACTCCTCGGGGCCGCAGTGGCCTGGGTCTTTTGGTCTGGATGTGTGGGCCTATAGGAATAGAGGGGAAGGGGATGGGGCGTGGGTCCTGATGGCAGGCTTCAGCCCGCTCCACCACGCCAGGGAAATGAGCTGATGGGGACGGCTGGCTGCTATGGGACTCCACAGGAGGGGAGTCTTGGCCTGCTCTTCATCAGGGCTGTTGTGGTCTGAGAAAACCCTTTCAGGCCGCAGTCCAGCAGCGGGTGCAGGGCTCGCTCTCCACGGAGCCAAGAGCCCCGCCGGAGCTGTTGACACGGGCTGTGCCTCGCCCGGCAGTTACTTTAACCTCGTTTCATTTCTCCAGACGCTGTGTTGCCTAGGAAGCAGCAAGCAGAGAGTAGGCTGCACTACCTACATGGTTGTCACCGGCTCTCGGCCTCCCGAACGGCCCAGCACCCACGCCGTGCGACTTCTGCACCATGGAGATCGCAACAGGGCCCAGAAACCCACCCCTGGGCTTAGCCCAGGCCCGGAGCCTCCCCTTCCCCCGCACTAGCCTCCCAGGTGCCAGTGGCCAGCTGGCTGCTCCCTCCGGGACCTGGAACAGAGAGTGTTTGCTCTGCGCACCTGCACCTGCACTCTCTCTGGGGCCTTGGCCTGCTTTTCCATTTCGGACTTCAGGTTCCTCACACCAGGCCTCTCTTCCTGGCTGGGAGGCAGGTCCGGGACCCCTCGGCGCTTCTGGCGGGCCACAGTGATCCAGGGTGGCATGGGCTGCCCGTCGGCTCCCGCTCCTGTGGGAGACGGAGCTTTTTCTGTGGGTAAAAGCACAAGGTGGTGTCAAATGAGCCCGCTCCCCTCCTCTGGGCTCACCTGGTGCTCTTCCCATACAGAGAACAGCGGGTGAGGGACAGGAGGGAGGTCTAGGGACCTCTCGGGGGAGAGGATTGTTTTTCTCTCACGGGCTTTGTTTTCTTGTGTACACTTGTCCACAAGTGCACCCAAGAGATCAGGCTGCTTGGCTCTTGGCCACAGGAGGCCACGGCGCCTGCAAGATCCATGCACATCGTGAAAGTTAATTTCCCCCCTAAGGGGATCCCCTCTGGAATGACAGCCACGGTGAGAAGGCAGATGAGAGGTATTCTTGTCCCGCTGGACCAACGCACCCTGGAACCCCACCCCCGGTCTGCATGGAAATCCTGTGTGCATACCATTGCCCCCTTTCCTTTCAGA
>PVJH01006089.1:0-104616 GCA_004026705.1 Nesogale talazaci
ATTTCCAAGCGTCAATTTCTCCATCTGTGAAACGGGCACACCATACTATCGTCTCTGCAAAGATACTAAGAGAAATAAATGTCACAACTTAGAAAGTGCTGGCCATAAGAGAAGCTTATGACTTCCCCTTTAAACTCCTGCAGAAAGGGCAGGCACTTGGCAGAAATAATTTCAACTAATGAACATAATTCTCATTTCAAAGCTTGTGGAAAAGGGACTAACTGCTGAAGAGATGAGTGATTTTTCTTATCAGGGCATAGCAACTAGTCATTCCAGTCTTGGTCTAATAAATTATACACAGCCAAGAAGCACTAGCCTGGCCGCATTAAAGTACACCTTAACACAGTAGGCATCTTTCTGCACTACATTGGAACAGTGAGGATGAAGTTGACCAGAGAGAAATCTACAGTAATCGAGTAGTTTTCCTAGAGATATACAAAGAATATTGATGTCTCGAAACTGTGTTCCCAACCCTCTTCCTTGTAGGATGATTTCTGCTTATCGGCAGGTTTTTCTAGGATCCCTGGTGGCATCATGCTGGCCTGCTAATCACAAGAGCAGCATTTGGAAGGCTTTCTACCCCATGAAGATGTACTGAAGGGGTCTTCAGAAACCCACAGGTACAGTTGTACGCTGTCCTAGAGGGTCCCCATGACTCAGAATCAACTCAATGGCTGTGAGTGACTAAGCCATCTTTTGTTCTTTTCTATAGGAATACACAGAAATTAGTGTAAGTATAAGATTTGCTTTACACAAATTTACTTTGTGAACTCTGACCTGGATGCAGCGTGAGGTGTCTTATTAATTTGGGGTGACTTTTTCCCAAGGTACTGCAATGCGTTGCCCTCACCTTTGTTAGTCCGGGTAGAGTAGAGAAACAAATTCATAAGCGTGCATAAATATATAAGGGAGAGGTTTATCTACAAGAGAAATGAAACATTGAGAAAGCGTCCCAACCCAGTCCAGTGCAAATCCTTAAGTCCAATATTAGTCCATATGTCCAATACCAATCCATAAGTCCTCTTCAGACTCACAAAATACATGCAATAGCACCAGGACAGTCACAGGTCAGTGGGTGCAGAGTCTTGGGTATCCAGTGGTGGTAGAAGCATCTCAGTGCTGGCACAGGTCTCCTATTGGCTTCTCCAGTTTCCAGGGCTCAGGATCTGTCAGCATGTCGCCATGTGCCTCATCAGCTGCAATGTCTCCCAGGGATTGAGTCATGTGCCTTGTCAGGAGAATGTCTCCAAGGAACTGAGCCAGTGAGTCTCTCACCTTCAAGGGGAAATGACGTGAGACTTTCCAGAACTCTCAGGAAAAAGCACACACAGAGGTCTCATTGGATATCTCCAGATTGGCAGACTA
Source organism: Nesogale talazaci (assembly GCA_004026705.1). Classification (NCBI taxonomy): domain Eukaryota; kingdom Metazoa; phylum Chordata; class Mammalia; order Afrosoricida; family Tenrecidae; genus Nesogale; species Nesogale talazaci. Next base: position 1,366 of record PVJH01006089.1, read on the forward strand.
GACTCCACTCCTACACTCCCAATCCTGAAAATGACACAAGAGTAAATGACTGTCACATCACCCTCATTCTTTACTGTGTTTTACAAATGAAACTCAGCTGGAAGATGGGGGTGCTCATTCCTAAATATTTTGACCCTTTAAAATGGAAAAATCAATAGATACAACTTCAAATATTTAGCAGTGATCTTTTTATTTTCCAATAATTTTATTAGGGGTTCTTACAGCTCTTATAACGTTCAATATATCATTTGTATCAAACATATTTGTACACATTGTTGCCATCTTCATTTCCAAATATTTTCTACTTGAGTCCTTGGTAGAAGCTTTTCTTTCCCCCTCCTTTTTAAAAAAAAATCATTTTGTTGGGATTTCATACAACTCCCATCATGATCAACATGTGTCAATTGTATGCATACTACATTCAAATATACCACATGTTGCTATCATCATCCCCAAACATCCTCCCTCCACTTGGATCCCCAGTATCAGTTCCCCAAATTTCCCCTCCCTCCCCACTCCTCCTCCTCCATGAACCCTTAATAATTTACACATTGTTATTGATTTTTCATACCATACTCTTCACCCACTTCCCCACTGTCCATACTCCAGAAAGGTCATATGCAGATCCCTGCAATGGGTCCCTCCCCCCCTCCATCTACTCCACCCTCTCTCTGCCCTCTCAGTATCACCACACTCACCACTGGTCTATAGTGCTCTTATAGACTGTGAATGCTTATAGAAATCACACAACAGCAGTGGGTTGAGTTTGGGGTTGCTTAATTGGAGAAAAATCTTCCTTTTAAGGTAACATATGACAGGGTTTCATAAAGGTCATAGAAAATTTACATAACTTTTCACTTCCATTTTCCTGTAAAATTTTTGAAGCCCTCACTTGCATGACAGGATTTTCAAGATGAACATGTGTATCTGGTCATATAGGGGGGGCCATGATGTATCATAAAATGTGAACTCTACCCAGCTTCTCCTTACCCCTCAATTTTGGTTGAATTGGTTACAATTCAGTGGAGAAATAATAATAACTGAAGATAATATTATCCTACTTATAGGTTAAGTGAAGAGGATGAGGAAAACAGGTACTTTTTTCAAACGTGATATGAAATGAATGTCTTTCCTTTTCCTGGGGAGAGGGTCCTTATCAGCAGGAGAGTTTTGCCTCTGTGCAATGCTTAGGATGCTTTGTTGACCCATAGAATAGTGCCAAGGGAGGTAAAAAAGAAGGGAGAAAAGACTTGCCTACGTCATTAAAAGAGGTTGAAGGGAAATGGAGAGAGGTTGTAGGGAGAGAGTGGGATTAGTAAGTGGAGGGACTGAGATTGCTAGGAGCTTCTGGGAGAAGGCCCCCATAGGTGGATCTCTCTGAGAAGAAGACATTGTGAAAAGCACAAAAAACTAAAAATTGCAGTTGCTCTGCCCATGGCAACCATGAAGTGACACTCTGAGAAAGGGTGGAGGAGTGGAAGGTAAGAAGTTGGCTCCAAACAGTCTGTCTATAAATCAGGAGATTAGGACCTGGGCAAGGCTTAATATGGGGATTCATCTGGGGGCAATTTTTCACCTCCCAGGGGACTTTTGACAATGAGGAGACATGTTAAATGGATGCCCCAGAGAAGTGGGGTGGGGGAGAGAAGGGGTATGCGACTGACTTTTAGTGAACCCAGGTCAAGGAGGTTCCTAAACATTCCATGGTGCTCTGGACAGCCTTTCTCAAGACAGATACACCTGTCACATCTCGCCGTAAGGTCCCGGGTTAGAAACCACAGCCAAGCACAATCACAAATAATCAATTTTTTTAGGATTGTAATGCCAAAAGCCAAGACTGAACATGCCAAGGTTGGCAGAGTGTTTGCAGAGGAAAGGTGCTGTCTTCCTGCTCTCCGACACTGTAGGAAGGTAGGATCTGCCAGGTGTTGTGATTCTTTGGACTTTCTCAACTCCAAACTATGGAAAACTGTGTGGAAATGGAACCTCTCCCAAAAGATGCCTATGGAATTAGAAACATCGTCTCTAGAACAGTCATTGAGCTTGGATTCCAGCTCTGCTATTTACTCATTAATGTAGTACTTAACGGATAAGCTTCCATTTCTTCTGTTCATAATGAGGAGAATGATAACATAGCCCTTTGGGAAGTTGTGAGAGAGGAATAAGCTCATCAATGTAAGATGCAAAATGCTTGACCCAGTGATGATTGTTTAGGAGACCTTCAAATTGATCATCAACTGATCGTGGCCTGATGTGGCAGATCAGACTGCTCCATGGGCCTTTCTAGGTGGTAATTTTTATAGGAAAAGATGATTGATCCTCCCCCAACCACCACCACCCAGTCCCCCCATCCACCCCCCACTCCCGGGAACTGATGGGTAGGTTGAACCTGCCAACTTTTTGCTTACCAGCTAAGCGCTTAACTACTGTGCCATCAGGGCTTCTAGCAGTTCCAGAGCATGCCACAAAGATGCGTCACCATAAAGTGAGTCACATGGAATTCTTGTGTGTGTGTCATTCTTGTCAGTGTCTATAAAAGTTATGCTTACAATCTCAAGTGTGCAATAGCAGGAGACGGTGTCACATGTCGTGTGAGCTGCCAACATGTAGTACAGAGACAGAAAGGAAAGGGGGCACAGGCTGTTGGGAAAATAGTTACCAGCAAGGCTTGCTCGCTGCATGGTGGCCCCCAAACTTCACTTTATGAAAAACCCAATGACCTGGGAATCACAATACAATGTGCTATACCTGCAGCTGTGCGTCTTAGACATTAGCCATGGAATCGGCGGATTCCAGGCTATATCTCGACTGCTCTTGGTTACGGCGTTGTGTCCACAATGGTCTTGTAGTTTGGCTCAGTTCCACCTCATAGCAACCATACATATGACATCATGCAACACTGACTGGTCCTCCACCAATCGTACTAGTGCTGTGTTTTGAATCCATTGTCGCAGCCACTGCATGGTGCTCCATGGTTTCCTTGCTTTTTGCCAAGCATGGTGCTCCTTTTCAGGGTCTGTAGCAAGATGAAGTCTTGTCACCCTGCTTCTATGGAGCATTCTGATGATACTTGCTAGAACACAGAGTTTGCTTACTCTCTTTGCAGTCCATGGCACTGCCAATACCCTTCTCCAGCACTATCACTCAAGTGCACCAGTTCTTCTGTGGTCTTCCTTATTCATTGTCCAGCATTCACATACATCTGCAGTAACTGAAAACTACCTGGTTTGGGGCAGGCACACCCCAGACCTCCCAGTGACATCCTTGCTTCTTTAGGTCTTGTGCAACACACCTGCCCAATGCAACATGCTATTTGATTTTGTGACTGCAGCTTCCATGAGTTCTGATTACAGACGCAAGAAAAATGACATCTCTAGCAATTTCAATATATTCTCCATTTGTCCTGATGTCTTTGATCTATGTTCCAGTCGTGGAGATTTGGGTTTTCTTCACATTAGGTTGTAATCTATGCTGAAGGTTGCAGTCTTTGATTTTCATCAGCAAAAGCTTCAAGTCCTCTTGGCGGTCAGCAAGCAAGGCTTTATCATCTGCACATGGAACCGTCTTCGAATCTTTTTTTTTGGGGGGGGGCATCACTGTGCTCTAGTGGTGGGAGTAGGAGGCCCAGCCCCACTGCTAGAATTGAACCTCCATCCCAGTGGGCTGCAGTCCTGTGCACAACCACTACGCCACCAGGGCTCAGCCCCCCATCCTCTAATCTTAATGCTGCATTCTTCTTCACATAGTTCATGTTGGCAGTATGTGCTTGGCATATAGAATGGTGAAAAGATACAATTTTGAAGGACACCTTCCTTGACTTGAAACCATATCACATTTCTTTGTTCTGTTCTAATAACTGCCTCTTGGTCTATGTATAGGTTCCACATGGATACAATGAAGTGGTCTGGAATTTCCATTCTTTGTAATACTATCCATATGAGTTATGATGTCAGAGATGTAAAGTCCAGAATTAGAAGGCTTGGTGTTTTCCCTGTGGAGGTGACCCCATGGATATGAACTGATCATACAGTGCAGATATGCTAAAAGCGAGATTCTTGACTACATGATGTTGCCAAGGATTTTATCTTATATGGATCTGCAATCAAAGCTTATGAAAGGAGCAATTAAGAGATTAAAAGACACACTATATTAGGTAAATCTGTTGCACAAGACCTCTTTAGAGTATTGAAAAGTAACCATGTTTCTTTGAACAATTAGATGCACCAAACTGAAGCTATAGTATTCTCCACTGTATCATATTCATGTAAAAGTTGGGCATTGAGTTCATTGCAGCACAGTTCACAATCACAAGGAACTGAAATCAACCCAAATTTCTACCAATGGGCAAATAAATTAAGAAACTGGTATACACATACAATGGAGTACTACACATCCCGAAAAAGCAGTGATGAATATGCATGTCGCACATTGCCACTAGGGAAGAACGGGAGGAAATTATGCTAAGTGAAGTTAGCCAAGCACAAAAGGAGAAGCACACCATGAGTCCACTGAGATAAGCTTAAAAGAATGCAAAAGGGGCATATGGAAAAATATGTTATATACATACATTCCTGGGGTGAAGTTCACCCCAAAATAAAATCAGAAATTAAACTAAAATCACTATTCTCTTAATTTGCATGGAAAAATACTAGCTTCACAAATAATATATAGAAATATATTGTTAATCATAGGTCTGATATTTTAGTAATACGGGTAATAGACGGAGCAGAACTAGATGGAGACAGAAAATAATTTCTGTTGCAAAGGAGGCAGGAAAGATATGCCAAGAAGGGTACTACAAAGAAGGAATCAAATTGAATGGAGGGAAAAAGTTAACATAAAAATGTTTTTAAAGCAAACTGGAAATGTGTTTTTTAAGTATGAAAAATAGATGGGTAATAAATGGAAATGGGAATTCAACATAATATAAAATGTCATAGAAATAATGCACTAAGAGAGAACAGATGTTAAAATTTAAATTAAAAAGGTGTGGGCGAGGAAGGAAAGAAGACCAGAGGAAGGGAGAGGCAGAAGGGGCAAGCAGCAGCTGAGTCTGAGGTGACTCCTAACTCTGTGACCTTGAGGATGTCTAGGACTTTCCTCGGTCTCAAAGGACCCAAGTGAGACACTGCGGGGCTGGTCCTGGTTAATTGATATGGACTATACCCATTAGGGGTGCTGCAGCTGTGAGCCAGGGGGAGGTGAAAAGGTTGACCAGGAACCCAGAGGGAACATAGATCAAAGACTGGATGGAGCCGGAATGAGGGGCTGTGGGAGGCAGAACATGTGACAGCAAGGGGACCACCTTGGTATAGGTGATGCCACCAGAGTCATGCAAATTTAAGACAGGTGACACCATGTGAAACAGGTCCCTCAGTGTCCCTGAGTCGATTCTGATGCATATAGGACAGAACAGAACTGCCCCTGGGGTTTTTTGAGTTGGTAAATCTTGACGAGAAGCGTGATGTTTCTCTCATGGAGCAGCTGATGGTTTCCAATGGTGAACCTTGAGGTTAGTCGCCCAACCCATAACCACACTCTGCCACTAGGGCTCCATTTTACGCTGGAGGTTTACACCCAGTAGTCCTGCTTAGGAAGAAAGATGCTCCATAAAGATTTGCAGTCATAAACCCCACATGGGGCACTTGTGCTCTCTCCTGTTGGATCACCATGGGTCAGGATCAACCCCATGCCTGTGGGTTAGGTGAGGCTCAGAGCCCAGTGTCAGAAATAGGAAGGCCTGGACCCAGAGGAGATCCCCTCATGGGAATCCAGCTTTAGGAACTGTCTTTTAAAATAAGAATTAAAAGTGCTTTTGAGTTAACTGCAAAATCAGAGCCACTCTGTGGGAGAAAGATGAGGCTTTCTGCTCCCGCAAAAATTTAGAGCTTCAGAAACTCACAGGGGCAGTTCTACTCTGTCCTAAAAGGTTGTTACAAGTCAGAATTAACTGGTGGGCAGTGAGTATATTAGCACAGGGAAGAGGCAACAAGAATCATGCCCCCAGTACTGCCTCTCATTTCGGCCTAGACTGGAGCATGTACACAGGTACAGGTAAGAGCTAAGAGCTCTTATGGCATCCAGGAGCAGGGCTGGGAATAGTGATACCAGAAGGTTAGGGGAAAGCTGGGGAATCAGGGGAGAAGGGGGAACTAATCTCAATGATAAGCATATTACTACACCCACCCATCCCTTCCAGGGGGGATGAACAACAGAAACCATGGGGAAAGGGAGACAGTAATCCATGTATGTTATGAAAATAATTATAATTTATCAAGGTCATGAGGGTGGCGGGATGAAAAAAAGAGGAGCTGATACGAAGAGCTCAAAGGAAAGGAAATGTCTAGAAAAGAATGACAGCAACATATGTACAAATATGCTTGATAAAGTTGATGTATGTATTCTTATGAGTTGTAAGAGTCCCCAATAAAGTCATCTTTTAATTAAAAAATCATGGATGACAGAAAGGGGGATGATGAGAAAACTCCTTTAGACTCATATTCTTTCATGCATCCAAGACAGGGCAGAAGGTAAAGGCTTAGTTCTGAAGACATGCTCCTGAGACCAGGTTTTCCAGCTTGTTGACACTGGGCACACTAACATTTCTAGCCCTTGTTTGTATGACCAGGCTGAGGGCATCGTCTAGGATTGTAGTGAGATGTGTACAAAATGCTAAGCACAGTCCCCAGCACCAGGCAATGCAAGGGACCGTCACTCATCTGCTCAACCCGCATTCAACACGTTCCACCCCCAGTGGGTCTGACTCAGAAGATGGAACATTGACTTTCGTTATTTTACAGACATCGTGGTGCGAGACACAAGAAGAAAGAGTGTGTGTGTGTGTGTGTGTGTGTGTGTGTGTGTGTGAAATCTGGGAGCTATTTGGCTCCTGGAGGAATGTGAAAAGCAGCCGGGGTAACTCATGCTAATGTGTACAGTGCAGAAGGAATCCAGCCGGAGGGTGGGGAAGCTGGCTGGTTAAGATGGAGCCATGAAACAAACAACGGCCTTGCAGCCGGAGGACGTTGAAACTTCCAGCAAGAGGCCAGGCCGCCCATCCCGGCCCATCCCAATGTGCGTCAGCCCGCGCTTTGGAATCTTCACCAAATGACTGAGGCAAACAAACTGCTGACAGTGCAGGCATCTTGAGTGGCCTTTGGCTCCGCTTCCTTGAGAACGCGCTCTCGGGCGCTCTCGGTTCTTTGCAGCTGCATGTCCATGAACACAATGGACCGAGTCCCTTCTGAAGTTCTAAGTGGTTCCAGAACGAACGAAGACGGCCCATGGTTCACAGCAGCGCCTACTCCTCAAGGAAGATGTGAATGGAGACCCCACAGCTGACCTGGGCATGCTGCTTTTCGCACGTGGCAAGAGGAAGAGAGAGGGGAACTCCCGAGCCCCGGAGAGGGACTTTGCTGGAACGTGTCTCCTGTGCTCTGCACAACCCTCTCGGGGTGAAGTCTTTGCTCTAGTTGGGGGGGAGGGGGGCTGAAATTTCAAGTTTTAATCATGGTCTGTGGATCCCACCAGGACTAGTCCTGTTGACTCCTGATGTGAGGCTCTGACTCTTGCCCAGAAAGGGCATCTTTGCCAGTGGTAGGGTCTGAATCAGGAGGTTATCTGCTTTTTAAAAAGGAATAACACCTCCCCCGGAGAGCAGGCTCTCTGGGTGCATCCATAAGAACATAAGACAGCGTGTGGGTGAGTGTGTAAGAGAAAGAGAGGGAATGGAGCAGAGAGAGGGAGAGAGCGAGCAGGAGCAGAGAGAGAGAGGGAGGGAGTTCTTCTTTCATGTCATCCAGCGCCAGCCCCTCCCTTCCCTTTTTCATTTCAGTGTAATCTATGCACATGCAAAATAATGACTTCTTCCTGTAGGAAGTGTCAGTCCTCCAAGCAAAGAAGAAAAGGCTACAGCATATGTTACCGACACATGTTTTTGCTAGTCTTGTCTCTGTTCTGCCTGCTGTGGCAATCAAGCTTTTGCAAATACTGTCACTTACCCAATACAAAAAGCATGTGAATGCCCAGCCAATGGCCTGGGATAAACACAACCAGGCTTTCCGACTTGGAACGTCCACCCAGAACGGAGGCTTTGTTTGAAAGGAACAAAACCTGCCTTGTATCCTCAGAATCGCTGGTGGTGAAAGAGAGGGGCCAGATCGGGGAGAGGGAAGACAGGGCCCACCCTAGCCGAACTGCTCCAGGGTACTGCCTTGTACCTAGGAAGGGAAATTGATGGATAACGGGTATGCTCAACCCAGCCAAGCTAAAGATGGGCAGGGCCCAGAAACCCTGCTGGAGAAGTTGGTACCTGGCCAAACAGCGAAAGAGCCAGTTGGAGGTCTGAGAAGCCCCTGCCCAGCCGGGCTTTGCGCTGCCTCTTGGCAGGATGCCCCACCCGCCATCAAGTTCTTCCCAAGCAGGGAGTTGGCCGTGTGCACTCCTAATCCACTTGACAGGTATGCCTGCGGGCCCCCCACAAACACTGCCGTCCCTGTCAGGTGCCAGACTCTGCCCGTTGGCCATCTTAACTCCAGCCCCTCCTGTGACAAAGGAGGGAGTCTGGCGCCTGTGGCGGGCGGTCTGTCATCTCTCCAGGGTGGCCACCAGGTTGGTGCTTCCTCGCCCATCCAGAGTGGTGCTGAGTGCTGCACCATGGCTGGGGGACAGATTGCGGAAGGGGTTGGCTAGGGTCAAGAAGGTATCACCGTGCTGGCCCTAGTGAAGTCCATTTTAGAGAGTAGCCTTCTGGTATAGTGCCAAATGGAACAGGGACAAGATGGCAATGTGGCATCTGGTGAGAGGGCAGCAACCGCCTCATCGAAGGAAATCATCCCAAGGGAAATGTGAAGGCACCTTGCCCCCTGAGGAACTCTGCTACTGCTGAGAAGGCCTCAAGGATTATATTTGCATTAGATATGTCAGCCTTCTGAAAGAGATGGTAGGGAGGGTTATTGGAGATGAAATCTAATATTTAGATTCTTAAGAAAATCATGGAAGCCAAAGTCACTGAGCCCTGCTGGGACTGAGTCCTGGGAGCAGACCCTCACTCTTCAAGGTAGGAGAGAGAAGGTATGGATTTTTTCTTCTGGGTTCTAGGCCCTCAGTGGTAAGGAATATGTTTATATCACATTCCAAAAACCCTGATTTTCAATGACACAGGGTTGATTAGAAGATTTAACAGCAGGGCCTTTGAGAGGGAGAAGGGTATGGGCGCATGGGATATGGTCACCAGAGGAGGATCTTCCATCTCTTTTGTGGTTGGTGCAGGGACTCTCAGGGTAGGGGAGTGTGAGGGCAGGAGGCTTGATTGATCCACAGACTCATGGAAAGGAGAAGGAGGAATCTTGGGCTCGCTTGAGGCAGCATCGTGACCAGGGCTGTGGGGACAGCACTCATACACAACTCTTCCCCCTTGCTGGGTGGAAAGAGACCAAGTGGTCTAGGGAACAGAGATTCTCTTCTGGTCCTTGAGAGAAGAACGGGTAAATGACAGATTTGATCTTCTCTAGGGAGCCCTGGTGGGGTAGTGGTGATGTGTTGGTCTGTGATCCTCATGCTTAGCAGTTCAAAACCACCCAGAGCTCCATGGGAAAAGGCTGTGCTTCCTACTCTCCGAAACAGAGACGGTCTCAGAAACCCACAGAGGGTCTCACCACTGACTGGACAGCAGTGGGTTTGTTTGTTTTGTTTTGGAGTACATTGGAGAACCCCACTGGCATAGTACTTGGGCCTTGGGCAACTAATCAATAGGCCAACAGTTCGAAATTGCTCTATGGGATGAAGCTTCCTGCTCCTATAAAAAGCTAGTTTGGGAAGTTGGGAAGGCCCTGGGGGCATTTCTTCTCTCTCCGACCTGGTAGCTGGAAGGCAGCATCAACTCAATGGCAGTGAGTGTGTGAGTGAATCAGGAAAGACATGACACAGTGGGCCAGAGGATGACAAAAGAGCTCTGCTGTGGTCCACTTGTTAGATGACAGCACACCAAAGGCGTTTACGTGGTTATTATTTTTTAACTACAGAATGGGAATGTTTCTGATTATCCTATTGAACCTTTCATAGGGTTGTTTACAGACTCTAGCATCACAGTCCAATGTCGAGTGTGAACTCATGGCTCACGCTCAGAGTGGCCCCATGAACAACAACACATAAGACTCAGGACGATAGTCTCGGTCATTGGCATCTATTGTTGTGGTGTGTCTATTGAGTCCCTTCCAACCTAAGATGCTCATCTTTTTGCATTATTTGGGGCAATATTCTGATGTGATACATTGTGGATTTACTAGTTAATGCTTAAAAGTAGATGATCAGGTCTTTCTCCCAAATCGCTCTTGATTAGGAACACTCATTGAAACCTGTCCTCCACAGGTGACCTTTCTATACCTGTGGCATGGCTTCCAGCATCGCAGCAACATGAAAGCCACCCCAGTGTGACAAACTGATCGACAGGTGGTAGACTAACTCATTCATCTACCATCATTCCCAGAGGAGCAACATTGACCCCAACAACTGCTACTTGGTGGTTGTCTTAGTGACTTAGCATGTGCTGGACACAGGCTTCATCCCAGGGCACTACCATCGACCTGACACATGACTGTCTACCTCTGACTGAGAGCTACTCAAGTTCAGGAACCAGCTGGTCCATCTCTGCCTCATCAGCTACCAGCACAGGGTCCGGTACAGAGGAAATGCCCAGTCTACTTTGACTAAATGCAATTGGTTGAAATCGATTGACTTGGTTGCTCTAAACCGTTTTCTGCGTGGCTCACTCACACATTTGGCAAACATCTGTCACGAGCCAATGGTGGGAAGTGACGACTGTGCTAGGACTGGGTGTGCAGTGCTTAAAGGAAGCTAGAAGTCGAGAGGACAGCTGGACAGAAGCCGAAGGAGAGCAACCAGAAATGTGCCGTTGCAGAAGAGTGGAGCTCTCTGAGAGCATGTAGCAAAAGAATCCAGGTCTACAGGTGGGGAGGGTTCCCAGGGGAAATGACACTCAGCTGAGATGTAAAGGAGGCACCCAGGCTCACACAATAACAGTAAGAAGGACCGCTGACCTGCTATTCATATGGGCCAGACCCTTTTCTCCTGGCTTTGCATATATTTATATTACCTGACACAACCCTTCCAACAACCCTGTGGCAGTTCTAGTGTTTATTCCACCTCCCAATACAGGTAAGTGCAGAAGGCAATGGTGCTTTCGTGGTACAGATCCGTTCCTTCCACTTGGGTTCGATTTCCAGCCATTGCTCCTTGTGAGCAGCCCCCACCTGTCAGTGGAGGCTTGCGCATTGCTAGGGTGTTGTACAGGCTCCAGCAGAGCTTTCAGATTAAGGTGCTCTAGGAAGCAAGGTCTGGCAATCTACTTCTAGACATCAGCCATTGAAGGCTCCATGGAGGACAATGATCTGATGACCAGTCTAGCATGGTGATGGCACGGGAACAGGCAGTGTCTCAGTCCACCGTGCATGGGGTCGCACCAACTTGTCAGAGGCCAGACTTGACTGCTGCTAACAAAGACAAAGAGCCAACTGGTGAGAAAACCGAGGCATGAGAAGGAAACTAGCTGGTTCCCAGGCACACAGCAGAGGTGTTCCAATTTGGTGTGTGTGTGTGGGGTCGGTGGGGGGCGGGGGGGGAATGGGCTCCAAAGCCGTGCATGCAGTCATGCCTGGAGACAACAGACTGTTCTGAGGTCTTGTGCTTCATGAACCAGCTGAGTCGGTCTCTTCTGGTCAGTCTCCCTGATGCTATCAGACTCCCAAAGTTAGTTTTCAACACAGACACAGCTCTTCTTTCCCAAAGAAGAATTCTAAGGAGAGGGAAGTCCTCCATCTCTTCTCATCTTTAAGCACCCCCTACCCTGGTGCCAACAAATGTCTTTAGGCCCTGAAATACTGAGGATGCAGGGGATAAAATAAAGCAGTTGGAAGGAAGCCTCCCCTCCCTCTGTTTCTGGGGTGGTAAGCACGTATCTCAAAGTACGACAGCCAGAGGCTTGTTGGCATCCCCTCCATATTGGCTAATCACTTCTGGAAAAAGAGAGAAGAGAGAAAGAGAGGGGAACAGCCTGACCCAGCAGGTTTCTCTGTTGCATCTGGTGACTGTGCGTCTCAGAGTAAGGAAGCACTTAGGCAGACAATACGAAACCTTCCGCCAGAAAGGCAACACCGAGGGCTGTTTCATGGGCACTTAGAATTGCTTGTCAACAGAAATGCAAATCGAGCCCATCTTTGTCTTGAAGCCATATGTCTTCTGGGATGGAAACAACATTTTTCCTGCTGAGAATGCCGCTCAGGGCTTACTTGGTTACAGCTTGAAAGCATCCTGTCGAGGAGTCAGGGTTGGGCCAGTGAAAGGCCAGCGGGAGTCAGAGCAGACGGAGGATATCTGAATAGAGAGTAAGAAGAGACAAACTGAGGGGTGCGCTGTCACCTCCAGGGACAGAGAGGAAAGCTCCTTTGACAGAGGGTGTCTGACTGCCATTTCGCAGCACTCCCTTCTCACCCCCTTTGTCCTCTGAGCGTCTCTTTGGCTGTTGGGTCTCACTGACTGCATTTTGAGTTTTAAAGCTGAGTTTCCACTTCTCTTAAAAACTCCAGGATTTCTGTGACTTTTTCTCTTTGTGGTCTCATAAAAGCCCAGACTTTCCCTTTTCACTGAATTCCTCAGTCCAGTGTGCCCAAGAGATGATCAGAAAGGCCATTTCCAACTCCCACTGGTTGCCACTGAGTTCATCTGGACTTGTGGAGATGCCATCTGTGTAGAGGGCAACTGTTCTGTGAGGTTGGCTGGGCGTTCTGAAGTAGATTCTTGTAATCAATCCCCCCTTTCTAGCCCCCCCTTCCTTCCAGCCTCCTTGAATTGCCACTCTCACCACTGGTCCTGAAGGAATCATCTGTTCTGGATTCTCTGTGCTTCCAGTTCCTATCTGTACCAGTGTACATCCTTTGGTTTAGCTGGATTTTTTCAAATCTGACTGTAAATCTTTGTGGGAGTTGAAAGTCTCATTTTTCTCCCATGGTGTGGCTGGTGGTTTTGAACTGCCGGCTTTGTGATTAGCAGCCTAATACATAACCCATCATTCCACTGGGGCTCTCATAAGACACATAGTATCTGGTAAAATTAAAGTCAGAGTAAATGTTCACTATTATCAGTTAAAGGGGACAAAAAGCAGGAACTGGAACCCAGAAACCAATTTAGATGCAAGTATACAATATGAAAAGAAAGACTAGACAGATCAGGATCATGTAACATAAAATATTGACCCCAGCTACATTCTTGGGTCTGGGGAAACCCAGGTGCTGGATTCAAGTCATCAGATTACTAATAGTAAGTCAAGTCCACTAGCCTCGAGTTGATTCTGACTTACGGTGATCCTGTAAGACAGGAAGAACTGCTCCTGTGGGCTTACAAAACCGTCACACTCTATGGGAGTAGAAAGCCTCATCTTTCTCTCTCAGATCAACTAGTGGTTTAGAACTGCTGATATTTTTGTTTGCAGCATAACACATAACCACTATGACACCAGTGCTCCTAGATGACTTGAGTATATACTTGAGTATAAGCCGACTTGAATATCAGTCTAGGCACCTAATTTTACCACAAGATCTGCATTTAAAAAAAGTGCTGAATAGCTCGGCTTATTCATGAGTATATACAGTATTCATAGTAACCACCATTTATTGGTTACCTATTATGTACCAGGAACCGCGATGTTAAAGATGGAATCATTTCCACTCCAATGCTAACCTCAATACTCTGGATGGAGTAATACTAATATTCAATACTCAATACTCCTCTTTGGGCATAAGATTTCTTTGTCATGTTAGTGGGGTCATACATATCTGGGACACCTGCCAAACCTGTATACTTCTCAGTTTTAAAAAGTGCAGATTAGACACAAAGGCAAGCACACACAGAGGAACATGGAGGGCACTTGAAGATCACCATGGGCTTGACGAACTCTGGGGCTCCAGTGCTCCATTGAAAAAGACCCAGACTTTCCTCCAGTGTGAACGGCGTCTTCCCTACTGCTGATGCTATGGATCTGTCCTTCTAGCCTCTTGAAATATTATACATACACTTCTGTCTTAAAGTCACCAGCTTGTGATCTTTGAGTTCCAGCAACATTCGAATCATTAGGACATACGGAAAGTGCTTTGAAAAACCTGTTGAAATACTCCTATATTCCCCATCGTGCTACAAGTTCAATTACATCCTTACAGTCAATGATTATCCTTGCGTTTGCTTGGCCTGTTGTTGTTCAGTGCTGCCAAGTCAAACAGCAATTCTCACCGACGCGTTGTACAACAGGATGAAACACCCCCTGGTCCTGAGCCGTCCTCACAATTGCTCCCATGTTCGAAATGAGTGTTGCCATGGTATCAATCTATCTTATTGAGTGTCTTCCTCTTTTTCATGACCCCTCTACTTTACTAAGCATGATGACGTCCTTTTGCAGGGACTTGTGTGTCCCGATGACATGTCCAAAGTAGGTGAGCTGAAGTCTCGCTGTCCTGCAGCAGGTGCTGAGGAGTTGATTTTGTAACTCTCCTAGCGCATCCCTTTGAATAAACCCAATTCGGACAGAAAGGCAATCTTATCGGCACTTTCCTTTTCCTTATCTGAAGCACAGAGAAGACCAAACCCATTGCTCAGCTCTGCATTGGCAACAAGCTTTTTTCTACGTTGGTCAAGATTGAAAGAAAGCATCACAGGCTCATGATGTATCAGTGGGGAATACAATTGAGGGGCTTTGCTTCATGGTTGGCAGGCACAGAGATCTAGACTGAACAACACTCTTCTGGGCAACAAAGTCACTCAAGGAGACAGCACTCAGAACAGGGCAGTGGATGTCTGAAACAGTCACGGAGACAAAGCAAGGGTGCAGCTTCAGCTGGGCAGGGGAAAGCGGGTTACAAGTGTCCTCTTGATGGAGTCCTGGGGGATTCTCTAACTAATTCTTTGGAGGATCTTTCTTTTCTTTGAACAAGGAGTTTACCATTTCTAATGTGAAAAGATTTCGCAGGTAGCAAACGAAGGTTTAAAAATTCTCCCCCAAATAATTTATGTCCGGATTCTTCTTTTTTCTCTCTACTCTTTTCCTTGACTACCGGACTGCATCTCTATTGCTAGTGTGCTGGACTTTTGTTAAGATAGCCTTTTCCCTTGAGACACAAGCACACTTGTGGAAAGCAAATATGTGGGAAGGAATTTCCTTGGATTATGAAGCAGTAGAAAAACTAGAAGGTGAGAAGTATGGAGGAGGAAAAGTTTTATTTGTAATTGTTATCGAAGAATATTGAAAGTAGTCAAAAGGGCAAACAGATGTGTCTTGGAAGAAGTACAACCAGAATGCTCCTGCAAGGCCAGGAAGGTGACACTTCCCCTCACAGACTATGGAGAGGTGATCCGGAGGGACTAGCCGGTGGAGAAGGACATCAGACTCGCTTGAGTAGAGGACCAGCAAAGAGAGGAAGATCTTGACAAGAAGAATTGACACAGTGACTGCAACAATGGGTTCAAACATAAGAACCATCTCGAGCCTGGCTCAGGACCGAGGGCTGTTTTGTTCTGTGGTACAGAAAGTTGCCATGAGTTCAGAACTGACCCGGTATCACCTAAAACCTCTCTGTATGAAAACAGCTTGTCCATTCTTTCTTCTGTGGTACTTCTAGGTGGGTTTGAGCTAGCAATCTCTAATAAGTTATTAGCTTGAGACCAGCCCTTTGCCCCAGGGCGGAGAGCGGTTGGCAACCCACTTTAACTCCTAAATAAAACATCCAAATCCATGCACATACCTGCATAGACATATAAACACATAATCATGCACCTGGTTTCATACAGGGTCCAAGCAGGCAAGCAGAATGAACCAGTCAATAAATGATTCCCTCTGACCTTCTTTTGGTGACCTTTTCTCAGTCTCCCCACCCCTCTCACCCCCATACCTCCTGGGCCCTTAGCAAAAAGAATAAGAACTCTTACTTCCTTTTAGTGTTAGAAAAAAAAAACTTCTACACCAAATGACAACAATGCTGCTGCTGATGATAACAATAATGAAGATGATATTTGGGGTTATTAGAAATGTGTATCTACACTGGCCTCTGAACCAAATCATAGCATACAAAGGGGCACAAAAAGAAGGAATGATTGCACCCAACTAAAATAGAACTCCTAAATCTTCATTCTTTGAGCCTGGATTTGTTTCTAATTCCATATATATATTGTATATATAAAGGAATTATATACATACAGGAATTATATATATATATGTATATATATTTGGCTTCAACCCACCACCAAATATTTTTAGTTGGAGCTTGCTGTCCCCTCTATCTCGATTTTGCTTGATCGTTTATTTCTTCTCCCCTGTAGCATTTGCTGCAAACATCCCACCTATCCTTTTGACTGCCATTCTCCTGGTGTCATCAAACAGTCTCGGATCCCTCAGGCTGACTGCTGAATGTGGAAATGGAGATGCTCATTCTGATACTGTTGCCATCTCTTTTCAGCCTGAACTGCTAGGTCTTTAGGGCTTTGTACTGTTTACTCTCTGAGACTTCCTAGAGCATAAAAAATGACTTAAAATGATTACTATGCTTTCCATTGGCATATATGACATTCAATTGTCCTACATAGAGCTGAATTTCAATGAGTTTTGTGTAAATGAATCAGAAACATATCCTCCCTAACTACCTCCATATTCGACTTTTACTGGATGTAAAATGAAGACATGGCAGATTTCAGTGCCAGAAGCTTCCCCACTTTTGAGAGCCCTCTTATTTCTTCTATTGGACTCTGTGTTAATCCAGGTAGACTAGAGATACAAATTTATAAACATGCATATGCATATAAGGGAGAGGTTTATATACAAGAGGAATGGAACATTGAAAAAACATCCCAACCCAGTCTAGTCCATGTCCATAAGTCCAATATTAGCCCATATGTCTGATACCAATCCATAAGTCCTCTTCAGACTCAACAAAATACATGCAATATTGCCAAGACAATCACAGGCCAGTGCACGCAGAGTCTTATGCATCATTTCAGTGCTGACAGGGGTCTCTCTGGGGTTTCTCAAGCATTTCAGCACTGGTAGGCGTCTCCATGTGGCTTTTCCTGCTTCAGATGTCTGGTTCCATCAGGGTAAGCTCAGATGGCTTCTCCTCCAGGATGTCTCATCCCTCCAGGATGAGGGAGCCGGCCTTGTATATTGTCAGTAAAGCGTCTCCAGGGAACTTAGCTCTAAGTCTCTCACACCCATGGGGGAAATATTTCCCAGAATACTCAGGAGATTTCCCAGAATACTAGGAGAAAGCCCTGCCCACACAGAGGTCTTATTGGCTATTTGCAGATTGACAGGCTAGACTCCACCCCACTCTTAATCAAATTGGCACCAGAATACATGACTGCCACAGACTGCAAAAACTCTTGGCCATTGAGTCAATTTCCACTCATGGTGACCTTATAGAACTGCCCTGACAGGTTGCTGAGACTGTGAATCTTTATGGGAATAGAAAGCCTCTTATTTCCCCCTCAGAGCAGTTTGTAGTTTTGAACTGCTAACCTTGTGATTAGCAGCCCAATGTGTGATCACTATAACACTAGGACTCCTAGTGGCTATATATTTGCTCATTTTTGCTCAATTATCCTCCTCTTATTTTAGGGTTTCCTTTATGGCAGTGATTCCCAACCTTCCTAATTCTGTGACCCTTTCATACAGTTTCTTATTTTGTGATGACGCCCCCCTACCATAAAATTATTTTTGTTGCTGCTTCATAACTGTAATTTTGCTGCTGTTATGAATTGGGTGATCCCTGTGAAAGGGTCATTCCACTCCCAAAGGGGTTGCGACCCACCGGTTGAGAACCGCTGCTTCAAGGTCCCTTGGTGAGTTAAACAATGGTCTGCTAACCAAAAGGTTGGTGGGTCAGATTCACTGCAGGAAAACAATGTGGTTGTTTCTCCCATAGAGATGTACCATCTCAGACACCTCAAGGAACAGTTCTATTCTGATCTACAGGATCCAGAACTATAGTGGGAATTGACTTGATGGCAGTGGATTCTTTGTCTTCCTTTATTCTGTTCTTTTCTATATCTCCATCTGTCCTATGACTAGTCTGCCCTACCTGTGTGCCTACTCTGGAGAGTTTACAAAGGCCAGGGAGTTCAAATACACTGAAATAGACACCTGGGACATAACAGCTGAAGCATAGGTCTAGTTCTCACCAACAAATATTCTAAAGGAGAGGGACAAGGAGGAAAGATGAAACAAATTCTAAATTAAGGAGGGTGGGAGTGGGGAGGAGAATTGGAAGTGGCTAGAAATAAGAAGAGAAGACAACAACAAGAAAAATAGGAGGAAAATAGACTTATTTCAAGTCCAAGAAAGTACACGATTTCAAGTCCAGGAATAGCCAACACGAGAATGCATCAGGCAGACCTGCCATGTACTGCACCATCTCTCTGGTCATGGTCTGGACACTTGGGTCAGACCATGTGATACAAGGTCCATTTGTATAGTTGCAGAGGGTCAATAAAGTCTATAAATCTAATATATGACTGTAGATTAAACGAAACAAGACAAGGAGACTCAGTTTAATCAGAAAAACCTGTGGAGGGAGCAGATTGTTCAAGTCATATAGAAGTTGTTTCTATGACAACTTTAGGGGGAAAGGAGGATGTAGAGATAGATGAAAAGAGTATGTTGCAATGTGAAAATTTATAATAAAAATAAATTAAAATTTCAACTATAGATGACAGACAGTTTTCTGAATTTTGAGTACTACTATTTATGTCCATGCAGAAGACTACTTGTGGAGAGACCTGTGGGAAGGTTGTAGCTCAATATCATTTTCAGTTAAAGTTGTCACTCCGCGGAACAACATATCCATCTGACCAGTGATGTCAGTCCTCAAGATAATATATCTCATCCCAACAAAGAGATGACATTCTTTCTTCAAATTTCTTTTATGTGATTCACAAAATTTAAGTTTAAGTAAAGCTTGAGGAAAAAGCACAGGCTGTAAGGAAGCAGTTAAAGTGCATTATATTTTATATTTGAATTTTTCATCTAGCCATTATTATAATACTTAGCCATTTGCCAGAAATAATTCTGAGCATCTTCCAAATATTAATGCATACAGTTGTGGGAGGTAAATAATTCACCAACTGGTTCACTGCACTAATGACTTTATGAAAAATGATATACAAAAATTAGTTTTTTATTTCAACCTGATGTCAGAAGACCACTGTTGTGCAGATGAGCACAAAAAAGAGTAAGGGGTGTAAATGTGTGATTTCCATATTGGGCAGCTGCCCAGACATCGAACTTAGAGAGAGCCTGATTACAAATGCCATTTTAACAACTGGTTCACCAAACTCAACAAAAACTAGGCATCCCTTTTGCTGAACTGGTGTGAACCTTACCACTAAGTGCATGCAAACTTCATTTAAAATCTTCAAGTGAAATGACACACAGTAAGATTAATTGATGGTCACACATTTTAAGGGCAGAGCCAGGATTTGAACTGAGACATACCATCTCTAGAGTTGCTCTTCTTCTTATCATTCCCCTATGCTGTACTGCTGTGGTACAGATAGTAGATGACTGGAGTGTTTAAGAGTTCTGAAATCAAGACCTAATATACAAATTATAAAAACAAAACGTGTTCAAGAAGACATCTGTCTTATATGGACACCTAATTCTCATTTCATCACAGCGATCCTATGGGACAAAGAAGGACTGCCCCTGTGTGATTATGAAACGAGATCTTTATGGGAATAGAACGTTTCATCCTTCTCCCGAAGACTGACTGGTGCTGTTGAACTATTGAACCAAATGTGTCACCCACTCTGCTACCATGGGTCCTTTGGAATCAATTGGACAATAGTGAATAATAGTAGTAATAATAGTATTCCCCATCTACCAAATCTCTCAGTGTACAGCATTCTACATTTGTGACAATAGTAAAACATTCTACTGACTATTTTTCACACGACAGTAATAAATACAGATCAAAGATGGCAGTAATGGTGGATGTTCTGCTTCCGACTCAACAGAATACTCAAACTGTAGAATAATATTGTTGCTATTACACACAAGTACATTTTTGCTGAAGATTGTTCAACAATGGTTGCAATAGTACATTGACGGGAAACCATCAGAAGTTTAGTCCAAATTCAGAAGAGGCCATGAAATAAGAGAGATATCATTGCAGATGTCAGAGGGATCCTGGCTAAAAGCAAAAGATACCAGAGAGATGTTTACTTGTTTATTTGATTTCGCAAAAGCATTTGACTGTGTGGACCACTAATAAACTGTGAATAACCTTGAGAAGAATGGAAATTCCAGGACATTTAATTGTGTTCATTTGGAATTTGTACATAGATCAAGAGAAAGTTATGCAAACAGAACAAGGGAATTGGAAATATGGGGAAGCCAGGAGAGATGAACCCCTGGGGACCAGTGGTGAGAGTGGAGTTACCGGATGGGTGGAGGGAAGGTAGAGTAGAGAGAGGGAGCCAATTACAAGGATCTACACATAACCTCCTATCTGGAGGACAGACATTGGAGGAGTGGGTGGGGGGAGATGTCGGGCAGTGTAAAATATGACAAAATGATAATAATTTATAAAATATTGAGGGCTGGTAGGGGGAGCAAGGATGGAGAGGAAAGGATGAGAAGCTGATATCAAGGGCTCAAGTAGAAAAGCAGATATTTGGAGAATGATGATGGCCGCAGGCATGTGAAGGTGCTTGGCACAGTATATGTATTTATGTATTGTGAAAAGTGATGGATGAGCCAACAATAAAATGATTTTCAAAAAAATAATAGCAAAGTGACCTAAGGGTCTCTTTCTGCTGAAGCAAATCTCATGTCTTGAACTAGTTAATAAACAGCACTGGCATTAAAAAAATCAGGAAAGGTATGTGTCAAGATTGTATCCTCTCACCACATTTGTTCAATCAATATGCTAAGCAAATCATCAGAGAAACTGGATTATATAGAGTGTGGCATCTAGATCAGAGGAAAGCTTATTTTCAACCTGTGGTATATGGATGATACAACCTTGTTTGCTGAAAGTGAGGAGGAATTGAAGCACTTGATAAAGCTTGGGGATTATAGCCTTCAGTACAGATTGCAGGTCACTGGAAGGAAAACCAAAGTCTTCACAACTGGACCAGTAGGAAACTCCATGATAAACAGAAAAAAAAGTTTGAAGTCATTGAGGATTTTGTGTGGCTGGAATTCAAAATCTACAATCATAGAAGCAACCGTCAAGACATCAAAACATGAATCACATTAGGTAAATCTTCACAAGACCTCTTCATAGCAGTGATGAGCCAGAGTGTTATTTTCAGGACAGGGGTGCACCTGACACAAACCAGGGCATTCTTTATTTCATCAAATGCATGTGAAAGTTGGACATTGATGAAGAAAGACTGTAGAAAAATTGATGCATCTGGTGCTGAAGAAGAATTTTGAAAGTACCAGGTACTGCTGAAAAGCACAGATCAATCTGTGTTGGAAGAAGTAAGGCCAGGGTGCTTCTCAGAGGCAAGGATACCATGACTTTGACTTATATTTTTAGAAGAAACTAGTTCCTGGAGAAGGATACCATGTTTGGTAAAGAAGAGGGACAGGAAAAAAAAAAGGAAGGTCCTCAGTGAGATGAATGGACACAGAGGCTTCCTGAATGGGCTGAGGCATAGGAACAATTGTGAGAATGGTACAGGACCCTACAGTGCTTCATTCTGTTTTACATGTGGTCTCTATAGGTCAGAGTCAAATTGATGGAACCTAACAACAACATGGTTCAAATTAGGTGTCAATTTGCTTGGACCATGATGGTTGATTTGGCAATTATGTAAGGATGCAATGTGGTAGTTGTGTAAGATGGAGTCATCTTCTATTTTCTTTCATGTGATGTGGTTATCTCTCACTTTCACATAATACCAGTTTTCACATAAGGACCTGATCTTTAGGACCTAACAATCTTCATAAGTGAGAAGTGGGTGCATTCCAAAAGAATTCCCCACTTGCTTTTTATAAAATAGGGGAAAATAATTGTATCTATTGAGTAGAAAATTGTGAGGCTTAAATGAACTGATGCACTTAATAAAGAGTCTCATTTTTGATACTCATAGCTAACATCAAGATACGTGGACTAAGGTGAAAGATGCCATGAATTTTGTTTTGCTTAGATCTGTAATCAATGCTCATGAAAGAAACAATCAAGAAAGCAAAATGTGAATTACATTGGGTGAATCCACTGCTCTTCAAAGGATGGAAAAGTAAGGATGTTTGAGGACTAAGGTTTGTCTGATCAAAGCCATAGTATTTTCAATCACCTCATATACATGTACAAGTTAGACATTGACTAGAGAAAACAGATGAAGAATTGATTCATTTGAATTGTGGTGCTGGCAAAGAATAATGGAAGTTCTGAGACCATGGACTGCTAAAAGGACAAACCTATCTTTTTTGGAAGAAGTTAAGACCAGAGTGTTTCTTAGAGGCAAGAATGGGGAGACTTAGTCTCACATACTTTGAGCAGGACAGATAAGCCTCTGTGGAAGAACATTATGCTTGGTAAAGTAAAGATTCAGTTGTTAGGAGAGCCAGACCCTAATATGTCATCACGTGTCGAGTAACTGCAATTGTAAAGCGATAATAGTAAAGCCAGAGAAATTATGAGCGATAGAAGAGAGATTTAAATAATGGAGTCAGACACATTTCATAGTAATATACTCACCTCCTGGACAGTCATGATTTCAATAGATAGGACCCCGCACAGCACAGGCAGGAAGGGGGGAGCCAGAGAGCTAACCGGGGGTGGGGGAGCAAGTTTATTGCTAACCAAGGTTTATATCTATTTCAGTGGCATGATTACAGGTAACCACACATTACAGGAAGGGGATATACAACAGGCATACACATCACAGGAAGGGGATGCACAATAGGCATAAGCATAACAGGAAGGGGATAAGTTAGGGGTGTACATGTGACAAGAAGGACGGACCCTAGACTGATGATGGTGGCCTAACCTTGATCATCGTTGGGTGGTCTTGATCTCCCTAGGCTTCTTCAAGGAAGTAGACTACTACTATCCTCATCAGAAGGGAGTGGGCCCTGCTTAGTGTGGGACGGACTATACAGTCTGATTGTTGTAGATGGCTGATAACCCCTAGGGAGAATAACCCCTGACCTACTTCTGTTGACCTCCAAGTGTATAGTTGTTTGCCATGTGTAGCAAGCAGCTAAGTTTGACATGTATTTGAGGGAGCCAACTTGGGAGAAATCTATCTGTTTCCCACACTCAGTGAAAGAGAGGAAAACCCTCGAGAAGATGGACTGATACAGTGATTATAACAATGGACTCAATCACAGAGATGAATTTGAGGATAGGCAGTGTTATGCTCTATTGTATACCTGTTCACTATGGGTCTAGACTGACTCAATGACACCTAACAACAGCCTTTTTTGTTCTAGAAAGTAAAAGACAAACTAAGCATGGTACATAGACATTCATGGATGAATGGCATCTTTGGCTAAAAGGTTGAGTAACAAACAAATATATGGAAAATACAACTGTGCTTTTTTTTTCCCAAAAATTAAACCTACCACCCCAGGTTTTATTTCCAATTCTATGAATGAGCAAATGCATTATCACTTGAAATTGGATTAACCATTTGAACTGTGAAGTTCTCAGTGTTGATCATCCTCAATACAAACATTTGCATAACAAAATTAATTATGTAATACATAGTCGGCCTTTTTTGGGGGAGGTTATGGGAGAGGGTCACATTAACATCTACAGTTTTTCTAAGCTGGCATATTTCACTATTGAATAAATCTCAGTGGGCATCGATTTTACTTTCTAGTATTAAATGTGTTGTAAGTCAGATGATCCACTTGGCCTTTGAAGCATGATTGGGTGACATAAAGACCTAGAAAGAACATTGTTCCATCTGACTGAAATCTACTAATGGAATATAGTGGGAAGTAATACATGCCTTTCTATACATCTGAATGCCACTGATGTAGAAAGGAACTATAATTCCCTTTTCTTTCTCCTTAAAATAAATGCAGGCTGTAGCAATGATGAAATATACAACTTTAGTTCTTTAATGCTTCCTCCACCCACTCTCATGATCCCAATTCTACAAATCCAGCTAGACCAGAGGATATACATTGGTACAGATAGGAACTGGAAACACAGGAAATCCAGGTCAGATGAACCACTCTGCACCAGTGTTGGGAATGGCAAGGGAAGGTGGGGTAGAAAAGGAGAACCGATCACGAGGATCTACATATGACCTCCTCCCTGGGGTACGGACAACAGAAAAGTGGGTGAAAGGGAGACATCAGACAGAGTACGACATAACAAAATAATAATTTATAAATTATCAAGGGTTTATGAGGAAGGGAAGGTGGGGGAGGGAGGGGAAAATGAGGAGCTGATAGACCAAGGACTCAAGTAGAAAGAAAATATTTTGTGAATCATGATGGCAACAAACGTACAAATGTGCTTGACACGATGGATGGATGGATGGATGGATGGATGGATGGATGGATAGATGGATTGTGATAAAAGTTGTATGAGCCTCCAATAAAATGATTAGAGATGAAAGAAAATGCAGAAATAAATCTGGTTCTTCCTCACTGCATCCTCTATAAATCATTTTAAATTATTTTCCATAGGTTTTTTTTGAATCCTACTGAGAGGAATTATTTCCCCCTAGAGTATTAATTTTATGTCAAACCTACAGTGGAGATTAAAGACATAATGAAAAAACTCCTGAGTAAAAACTTTTGCTGCCTTAGTTAAACCTTGCGTGTGCATGTGCGCATGCTCCTACACACAAGTTCTGTGCCAGAAGGTTCACATTTTCAGTGAATTTTCCTTGAAGCAATGCGGGTTACTTCTAATGCTACCCATTTTTAAATACTAAATTTGGAAGTGTGACATTCTTTGCCATTTATAAATTAGTAAATACATAATTTTTAAATATAAATGAACTCCATTGTTGCCCATTAAGTTGACCTCACCAAATGTTTTCTCTTCAGTGACACAACCTGGCCTGTCATTAAAACCACCGGCGTCGTCAGCTCTTTCCTTATGTCGTCGGGATAGATTTGTCATGTCTTCTAGCTTTTCCTAAACAGATAGCGGGGACCTTGGAGATGGCTACTCAGAATTGAGGATGGAGTAAAAAAGTAGAAGGAAACCTCGTGTACTTTTATGGACATAAATGGGTTTGCATTTGTCTGCATTTGTCCCACCAGCCCTGTGAAGTAAGTAAGTACGTACCTGTCCCCTCAAAAGATATTGACTTCTGATACCAACAATTTATACTTTTACAAGTCCATTATTACATCTCAATGTGCACCCCTGCCCTTACTCAGGGAACTGGTCATTCATTTCATTTCTTTATACAAACAAAATTTTTCTGCGATAGATATTATCTTCATTTTAAAGACAAGAAAAAGGAGACCCAAAGAGATCATTTGTAGGATTAGGGCTAGTGTTAGGAAATTTTAAAAAGAGAGAGAGATCCTTTGACTCGCTCAGGATTTTATACTTTGGAAATTTCAAGTTCAGGACATGAAAACACACTGTCTGTAGGCATTTGAGAGACTTATCAGAACAATTCCCATGTTGTTTTCCATTTCCTTTGCAGTTATGTCTCAAGCATCTTCGTACTGGCAAAGAAAAACTTTAAAAATAAGATCTAACAATGGAACATTAACATTTTGCTTTGAACTTACTGGTTCAGGAACTTCCTGGCTCACAACTATAGATTTCTAAATGATGGAAAGAGGGCAGTTAACATGCTGTGATGTTCTTTCTTTCAGCCATAACTCTTCTTCTGGGTTTATAGTTATGGTTCAGCTTTGGAGAACAAAGCAGTAAAACTTAATTGAATAGAAGTCAGATCAAGGTCTTTTCAAGTTGGACATCATGTGACTCACACAAATAAAGATGAATCAACATTTTTTTCTTCTAAATTTCAGTTAAAAAGATCCCAGTGAAAAGCACAACTCCTAATTTATAGAACCTTCCCATTGGGAAGCTTACTTTTTCTGATATATTCTTATTATAAGAAATAAAAACTAGATGATGGAAATAGTCTCCTGTACTTCAATTATACATTTGATTAAAAAAGAAAACAAAACACTACAAAATTAAATATGTATATGCATATATACACACATGTACATATACATTAAAGGAAAGCTCAGGTTTTCTGTATGTTATAGTATGAGAATATCTTCCCCCATACAAACTTCTTAACAAGTCATATCCAATAGAGTTTTTGACATGATTTTGATTGTCTTAGAAGTTAAATTCCCCTATTATTATCAGGGAAATCTATGCATTTGATTTGAGGACTTTGAGGACTCTTCAAAATACTACCTTGGTTAAACATTCTCTGCCCCTCCCTTCCCACCCACAATGGGTGGTTGCTGCACCTGGTTTACCCACCAACAAAAGAGCAATCACTTTCTCTGAGACATCTCTGAATCCCCTTCTTCCACTCTCCTGGCTTGAATTTCCAAGAAGCTTCACTTGGTACTCTTTTAGGCATGTCTACTGATTTGAGGTGACGTTAGCACAATGTTGCATGGCAGCAACTGAATGGTCTTCTCCCTGTCCATGCATCTTCAGAAACTGAGCTCAGCTGAGGTGAGGTCTCCTTTGTCAATGTAATTTTTAAGAAGCACATAAAAAGGAGGTGATAAATAGAATTATGGGTGCTAGGCAGGCTTCCTATCTCTTTGCTTGGAAACCTAGATTAGAAGATTGCTTGAAGGAGATCATGCCTGGGACCATGTTCCTCATTGGACATATATGACCTAGCTTCTATCCAGCTCTTGGTGACCCAGATTTGTTGCCATAGACTTTAGATTCTGTCATTTTGGGGCACATAAAATCCTTCATAGGTCACACAAGAAGGATTTGATGTGAAGACCCCAGTAGGCAAACTGGGTTGACTTCAAACTCACCCGTAGCCAGATTTAAGGAGTTGACATTCTCCCTTGGATTTAAGAGAGAATGAAACACCCAAATGCAGTGGTGCCCAACCTATCTAATGCCATAACCCATTAATACAGTTCCTCATGTTGTGGTGACCCCCCCAACCATAAATTAATTTTTGTTGCTAATTCATCTCTATAATTTCACTTCTATTTTGAATCAGGTGATCCTGATGAAAGGGTTGTTCAACCCCAAAAGGGGACAAGACCCACAGGTAGAGAACCGCTGCTCTAGTGTGAGAAAAAACACATGGCTGTTAACCCAAGGTTATGGAATTAGTGGTTGTTGGACTATGGTTCTGATCTTTTGCTTTGAGGGGGCCAAATGAATGGTAGCCTGGGTGTACCACATAATTACTATTTTAATGCTCTTCTTGTTTTCTTATGGCATGTATTAGTTTAGTAGGAATGGTTCTGCCTTTATGAATCAATGTTGTTTTGCTCTAACTCCAACTCCCATGCTTGTGTAGTATCCAGTCACTCAAGAGATTAATATGGACAAGTCAAAAATTCATGTATTGTGGACTGAAAAGTTATCCCACATGTATGTTATTTTCTTTTCCTAGAAATGTGCTAAATGCTATGCCATTGGCTAAATTAACGACACTATCAAGAGAATAACCTAGAGGGATGATTCATAATGTTCTCTATCATGAAATGATAATGATGTCTTGAAAGTGAACCAAAAACATGCATAAATAATCATTCCATGAATGTATTCTAGGCTCACACTTAATCCTATTCCCAAACTAAGAACAATTAGTTCTTATGACATGGTCCAACCTGATATTCACCCTCAAGAAGAGATCACTGACAATATGGGTGTTAAAGCAAAGTATAAAGAAACCAGATGGTGGCTGGCTATCAGAAAGAATTGCATCTGGGGCCTTAAAGACCATCTAAGTGATGTATCAACTAAATCCACATGGAATAAGTATACCAGGTTATATAATGCAAGTATTGTAAATAAAAAAACTCAAAGGAGAGAGTGGTATCAGTGTTTAAGTGGTGAAAACCCAGTCTGCAAAGTCCATCACAGTGGAAGCCTAAAATGCATTTGCAGGGTCCACATCTGGGATAACTCTCCAGTGAATCACACAGAGAGCATTGTTAAGTTTGGCTAGTGTAGTTGCAGTTAAATTAAAATCTAGCATCTTATAATCTTATATCCCTTTTGACTTATTTTAAAATTCTTTGGGTTCTTATTTTCTACTTTGTTTTCAATTGAGGTTTTTCTGTTTTGTTCTGTCATTGGTTTTAATTTTTGCTTCCTGTTTTTATTTATGTTACGTCATGTGTGATTTTCTGCATGTAACATCTGGGACATGTAAATCTATAGAGATATAAATTGGATGAATAATTATCTAGGGGCATGGCAGAGGAGGTTGGTGTGGGGGTGGGGATAAGGAGCTAACAACAAAGATATGAGAAGAAAATGAAATTGATTGTGGTCATTTCAGAGCTCTCCTTAATAGGATTAAGCGATAACATTGCATGATAAGCTAATTGTATGTCAATAAAAACTACTAAAAATACTACCTTGGTGTCCTATTTGCCCACATACTATTCTAGATGCACACAAATCTCCATGTTTCTGAACCAGTGCTGTCTTAGCTTGAAGGCAATGATTGTACTAACTCTACATAAGTATCTAAACCATAGTTGTTGTGATAGGTGAAATAATGATCCCCATAAAAGCAGTGGATAGTTTATAACAGTTAAAGTCTGTAACTTTATGTGGTGAAAAGGACTTTGTAGATGTGATTAAGTAACATTTTTTTTTCAGATGGGAAGATTATCCTGGACTATATTTACATATTTATAAGGGTACTTTAAGGGGAAGGTAGAAGAACATCAAAAAGAAGGTCAGCAAGGATACAGAGGACATGAACAACCCTATAAACCAATCATATATAATAAATATCTATCCACCTAACAATGAAAAAATGTACATTCATCTCACGTGCACATAGAACATTCTCCAGGTGCATCGAGTTGGTTTTGACCACAGTGACACTATGCACAACAGGTGCTCACTTTGGCAATACATACACTATGCGTGATAGAATACGACACTGTCCTGTCCTGTACCACCCTCACAATTGTCCCAATGCTTGAGCCCTTGTTTCACCTTCTGTGTTAATCAATCTTTTTGAAGGGGCTCTTCCCTCTCATTGCTTCTTCCCTTGACCAAGCGTGTCTCTCCTGACAACATATCCAAAATATGTGAGGCTCAGTCTGGCCACCCTTGCCTCTAAGAAATACTCTGACTTTACTTTTTCCAAGAAAGATAGCTTTGTCCTCTTAGCAGTCCATGGTCCTTTCAATAGTCTTCTCGAGCATCAGAGAATATGGCATTATTATATTAATACAAAATTTAAATAAAGTGTAGTGATTAAGTTTCGGTTGCTAACTGCAAAGACAGCAGTTCAAAACCCCCAGCTGTTCCATGGGAGAAAGACAGTGATTTCCACTCCCACAAAGAGTTATAGTCTTGGAAATACACAGGGGAAGTTCTGTCCTGTCTGATAGAGTCATTATGTGTTGGAATCAACTCAATCGCATTGAGCTTTATTTGGTTATTATTGAATAGTATTTTCTTTGTAGACCATGGGACCCATTCCATTTTTTAGCACAGAACATCAAGGCAATAATTGTTGGCTCATTAGCTTGAAGTTTTATTAAACTGGGTTGGCTAAGTTGTACTGCTACTATATAAAAAGGTATATTTCTTTTTACAGGAGAAATGGAAGACATAATAATCTGAATTTTTTTGCCTGATCACAAAATACATGAAAAATGGTGGGAACATTTATCTAGATGTTGGAAAGGAATTTACTAAAGGTCATTATGGCAGTGACTGGTTACTTTCCTACTTAAAATTTCTTTCCTTTCTTTTATAAGCACCATCCAGTCAGGTTACATTTCCCACCGTCCTTTTCAGT
This sequence comes from Nesogale talazaci, assembly GCA_004026705.1. Lineage (NCBI taxonomy): Eukaryota > Metazoa > Chordata > Mammalia > Afrosoricida > Tenrecidae > Nesogale > Nesogale talazaci. Next base: position 31,357 of record PVJH01006089.1, read on the forward strand.
TAGGTATGGCCAGGTGGCTAGGTTCTTTCTGGCTGATGGAATGACCAGATTTTGAGCTATTTAGGCTCCTTCTCTATTGTAACTTTCTACTTTCTCTCTTCCCCTATCTATGGATTGATAAAGAGAAACAGAGAAGTTCGTTTCAGAGTCTAGGTGAAGCTAACAGATAGAAACAACCCTTACATGTATGCCCAATTGATTACTTAACAAAAAGGCCATGACCCCTTAAGAAGAAAAGATAACCTTTTCACCAAGTGGTTATGCCAGCACCCAAATCAAAATAATCCAAACCCTCCATTCATTGTCCATCCCAACTGCTAGTAGCTCTTTATCAGGATACAACTGCCCATACCGTTTGATCTCCAAGGTTGTAGATGTTCAAAGAAGCAGAACAGGTGTATTTTTTCCCTAGGGAGTGGCTGAGCGGTTCTCACCACTGACTTTGGGTTACCAATGCAGCACTTCAACCATGGTGCCCCTAGAGCTCTTTTTACAGGACCTAAACATTACCTAAACATAACACACCTAAACATTAACTACCTAAACATTAACGTACAATGGATCACAGGTCTCAATATAGGATCTACTAATGAACATGGAAGAAGAAAGTGGATAAAAACATCCATGACCTTGGATCCAGCAGAGTTCTTAGATAAGTTACCCAAACCACAAACCTCGAGAGAAAAACCACCAAAAACCTCCTCCTCTACGGAGGAGAAAGGCCCCATTGGATTTTCTTGGCTCTAATCTTTACAGAAGTAGCTTTCTAGTTCTTTCTTTACGCCACAAGAAAATTAAATTTTTAAATTTTAATTGCAATGAGGTATCATTATAGCCTCACTAGAATGCTACACTAATAAAAATAAAGCAATATCGAGGATTGGTGAATATGGAGAAATTGCACCCTCATATCATTCAGGTGGGAATGTAAATGCCACAATCATTTTGTAAAGACAGTTTGGCATTTTCTTAAACAGTTCCACATCGTGATAGCTATGTTTATTGTGCCAACTAGGCCAATAGGAGCATGTGTATTGAGTTCAATCAGGTCTCAGCTTGGTTAACGGATGATTGAAATATAAAAGCACAGCTGGCATCCCATCTCCATCTGGCTCCCCATTGATCAGACCAGCATGATGCTGCTTTAGCTAGTTCTCTGCCTCAACCTGTGTGGTACTTTATCTCCAGGCCACGCTGTCCCATGGATCATGTTGCCAGACATTGAGGCTCCTGCAAGACTGGCTTCTCCACGCTGCTGTTCTGTACCTTGCTTGAGCTTGAGACTGGTGGATCCTGTCACTGATCTCATCAGGGCCTGCCTTGTTAAGCTACTGACTGTTGCTGAGCAAACCTGCCATCAGCTGTCTGCAGGCACACTGCCTGCCTTGCTCGAGGGAAGACTCTACTGTCTGCTTCTGTGACCTTGGACCAGGCAGCTGATATGAGTTGAAGGTCTTCCAATATATCAACTGTTCCACCAACAGTTGAATTGAACTGAGCCCTCTGTACTACTGTGTGAACTAATTAGCTGCTATCTTCCTTCTCACTATGTAAACCTATACTATATATATATATATATATATATATATATATATATATTCACAAGTGTCCTGGTTTTGTTTTTCTAAAGAACTCTCCTAACACACACATACACTTAGCAAATAATTGAGTTAGTTTTATTTTAAGGATCTATTTTAAAAAAATGAAAGCCTATGTCCACAAAGACTTGTACATAAATGTCCAAAGCAGAATGACAGTAGTAGTCAAATAGCTCAGATGTCCATCAACCTGATGAGGGAATATGTGAAATAGCATCTGTCCATACGAAGGAGATGTGATGGTGTTGGGCTGGTAAGTGCAAGGTTGTCAGTTCAAACCCACCATCAGAACCCTCAGAGACAGATGGCGTTATCTGCTTCTATAACTAGTGACAGTCTGGGAACTCCTAGAGAGAGTTGATTTAATGGCAATGGGTTTGGTTTGTGGCTGTTGTTACAGCCAGACAATGGACTATTATTCAATAATAATAAGGAATTAAACGTTGAACACTCTGGTGCATGTTAAAATCTGGACAAATTTCAAGAACATTATTGTCAATAGAAGGAACCAGATCCACAAGGCTACATTTTGTATTATCCAATTTATGGGAAAGGTCCACTTATGCAAATTTAGAGACAGAAAGCAGACCAGTGGTGGCTGAAGACATGGAGGGTAAGCGATGAGTGGATATTTCACTTCAAATGGGCTAAAGGGGAATTTGGAGAGTGATAGAGAAATTCTAAAATTAGAATTTTAGAATGGATAAATGGATAAATTTAAAAATGGATAATTGTATACATTTATATACATTCACTGAATTTTACACCTGCTTATGGTATGCAGAAGGAACCCTGGGAGTGCTGTGGGTCAGATGATTCAACCTGGATGCCCCCACTCCTACCCCACCTACTAGAAAAAGATGAGGCCTTTGGCTTCCATAGCTACATCTTAGGAACTCTATGGAACAGTTCTATTCTGTCCGAAGGTGTGATTATGATTCAGAAACACCTTATGACAGCAACTTTGGTTTTGTTTGGTATGGTATGTAAAGGATAGCCCACTAAGACTATATAATCATGTAAAAACATTTTAATTTGGGGGGGAGAATGTTAGCCAAAGGGAAGAAATATCTAAGATCTATTGTTTTTCTTTGTCAGAACACTAATCATACTTTCAGATAACCCATTTGGTTCTCTGATTACTTCACTGGACCTCTAAGCAGAAGCACAATTCCATAATTATTCTTTCCTGCGGAGGGCAATATTATGGAGTCCCATAAGTGAGGTGTCTCTGTCTTGGTCAACCGCTTCCTTAAGCACCTGACACTGATATCAGCAGTGGAAGTCAGGAAGGGCCCAAAACTAAACAAAACAAACAAAAAAGCACAATAGGTTATTTCTGAACTGGCGAATGGCCCGGCAGAGTCTTTCAGTGTGGGAATTCACTGTGACCAGCCTGTCTGGCAGCACAGGCCAGGAGAGCGAGACGAGTCTGGTGAAGAAATGAGGGAGGAAGGGAAGAGAGAGCACAAAGCAGGGGGAGCCCACCAGCTACCAGCATGTGCTATTACTCCAGAAATGTGTCTGAGGATCTGCTGGAGGTCCTTGAGAGTTATTTGTATAGTATAGTCAGACAAACCAAAGTCTTTGGTTCAGGGCTTGCAAGCCATGAGTTCTATGAGATTATGATTACATCTCAAGAGTTAGGGGCAAACCAGAAACAGGAAAGATTGGGCAGGGGCTTAACGAGGAAATGCCTTCTGCCAAACAAGGTCACCCAGCTTCCCCTCTAGGTAAGGGGAGACGGGCAGACCCGGATGGAGCCCCTCCTCGGGCCAGCTCTCAGATCAGACAAAGAGCCCTGTTTGCAAATCCAAGTTCATATCAACATCATGGCAGGCTGGGGCATGTACAGGCCTCATCTGAAATTGGCCGGAAAGGGCAGTCAAGAAAGTACGTAAAAATACCAGTGCCGCGAAAGTGTGCAGAAATGTCAATGTGACCAGACAGAAGAGAGAGAGAGAGCAATAGGTGCATGTCAGGGGAGCGCCAGGAGCCCTGGTGGCATAGCGGGTTATGCCTTGGGCTGCTAACTTCGAGATTAGCAGTTTAAAACCACCAGCAACACTGTAGGAGAAAGATGCGGCTATTACTCCAGATAGGATTTTCAGCCCTGGAAACTCCAGGAGCCTTGTGTTCTATACATTCACTCTGAGTCAGAAGTGATTTGAGGGCAGGACATTTCAGGAATGTTCATGTGTCTTCAGGGCGCACACAACAAGGACTGAGACACTTGACAGGGCAGAAAGATCTGTTCATTTCTTTAGTCTTTCCAGCAGCCCTATGAGATGAGTAGGAATATACTCCCAGAGACTCCAAACTCTTTCCTTCCAGTGAAATAGGTAATATTGTACCTATTATAGGGGTCCCGATCAACATCTCAAAATGCTACGCTACTAAAGGTAGAAGGTTCGAGTACACCCCAGGTGCTTTGGAAGAATGGTCTGGCAACTGACGTCCAAAAATCAGCCATTGAAATTCCTAGGGAGCTTCCTTCTGTTCTGGAACTCATGCAGCTGCCATGGGTTGGGACCTCGTTGACAGGAAATGGCTAATATCTATTGCAGGTAAGATCTTGTGGCTCGAAATTCTTAGTGACCAGTGTTACACATTCAGCTAGCAGCAAGTTGGAATTTAAATTCAGATCCATTCAGATTTGGATCGTTAAAAGGGAGACTGTCAGTTCAACCTTTCAATCCAGGCTTTTCTGGTTTCTGCACTACACTAGGCCAGTCAAAGTCCTCTGAGAATTCTCATCACCCCTGGGGCTACAAGCATAAAAAAGTAAATAAAATACCTTCCTGCCCTTGAAGCTTCAAAAAAAAAAATCCCAGCTATGAAAGCTGGAGCCAACGTGGAGAGGATATTATTAACAAATGGCATCAAGAAAGCCTTCAAGGGTTGGCAGCCATGCACACCATTTATATCAAAGCTTGAAGGAAGAAACCTGATCCAGAAGATGGTCAGAAAGGCACAAACCCAGGCATCAGAAATGTTCAAGGCAGAGGAGCGATGCCTGTGTACAACGTGTTTTATTGTGAACAATAAAAATGTTCCAGTTGATTCAACAACAACAAAACATAATTAAAAACAAGGATCTTTTGAAAAGTCATTTATAAGACTGTGGGCTTCATTTCCTTTGCCTTTAGATCTTCACGGGCTCATTCTGAGCAGCAGATGCTGTACTCTAAGGAAGACCGCCTGCTTCCCAGGGCTTGTCTGCAGAACACAGCTCAGAGGAAGCCTGGGGAGACAACCCAGGCTGAACAGCACAGAATGAGGCCGAGGAATGGGAAATGGGGAAGTTGGCTTCATGCACATCTTCTGAATTATTCAACTGCTAAACCGCCGACAGATTTCTTTTGACATTTGACTGTCTCACCCTGTGTCTAAATCCATATTCCACGCTGTACGGACCTACTTCAAGAGAAGTCTGTCCATCTGCACACCCCTATTTGGTGACATATTTATCTTCCTTTTGAAAAATGGAGGCATAAAATAACTTTGAGAACATGAGTATTAATTAAATGGTTTTCCCATTCAGGGAAGTTACTCAGCTTGAGAAGGAGTCCCGGGGTGAGTCCTTTTGTAAAACAAATTTTATTCCTTTAGAAACAACATAGTTCACGCTTCCTCCCTCCCTCACCCTACCACAGGCAGGATGACTTGGGCCATATTTTTTAATCCTAAGATCTCTGCAAGCTTGCTAAACTCAAACTTGAGGCAACAGGTATGGCTTGAGTCCATTGAAATTATGACCTCAAAGGCCATCAAAACCATGGGGTTGGAAAGAATCGGGTCCCTACATGCCAAGGAAAATAAGACATTAAGGAAATTATTCATGTAACTCTAGCCAAGTGAATAGGGCAATAATAAAAGTCCTCACAGGAACATTTGTAGACTTTGGAGGTCTCAAAACATAGTTTATTCGAGACAGCCACATTTCACCATCGATCTATAGGTACCTCATTTCCCCCCTAAAAAACAAAACATAACAAAAAGGTTGACTGAGGTATTTTGCATTTCAACTGGTTTTACAATCTTTGTCAAGGGTAGCATATGGTGCTTGGCCCTTTGAGACAGCATTTACTTTGTTGATTTTTACTGTACCTCTGAAACAGATCTCTGAAAGTATGCATTATGCACACTTGTTGGTTTCCTGACTTCTCATAGAGCAGGATGAGGCGATGTACTAAGGTGACGGCCTTGGGAGAGAAGAACACTTGATCCTTTTGCTTCGATGGTGCCCTTCACTTCTTATATTGTCATTCTTGTCTTTGTGTGCTTGGGTTCTTCTGTCCCTTCCTTTGCTGCCCAGCAGTCACTGCCCATTCATGTCACAATGTTACACTACCTGTTGTCATCTCTTCCCCTTGCAGAGTATCACTTTAACATGCCTCAGCCTTTAGTCCAGATGGCTCTAATGCTGAAAAAGGTGCTAAGAGCTCAAGTGGCACCAAGAGTTAAACATTAGACTGTTAACCAAGGTGTTGGTAGTTGTAGCCCAAACAGAGGATCCCAGGAGGGCCAGGATGGTGGTGGTGGTGATGATGTGCTTATTTGTGGTGGGGTGTCCTAGTGATCTGTTCTCATAAACATTACATCCAAGAAATCTCTTAGGGTAGGCAGTTCTATTATCTGGCCTGCATTGAAAATGACTGCTCAGTCCCCAGCAACAACAGGGGCCCAAGATGGGGTCCTTTGGGAGCAGCACATAGGTACTTCTGAACTTTTCTAACCTGGAGCTCATCAAGGCATAAAAAGACAGGTTGAAATAGCTTTCTGTAAGAGTCAAGTTGACAGAAAAACTTTGGAATGCAGTCATTGGGGTGTGCAGGTACTAAAAAAGCTGTGCTCATCTGGGTAGACTAGAAAAACAAATTCATAGACACTCAGAAGTATATCAGAAAGCTCTTTATATACAAGAGCAATTGAATATTGAGAAAACATCCCAGGCCAATCAAGATCAAGTCCATAAGTGATAGTAGCCCATATGTCTGATACCAATCTATAAAGTCCCCTTCAGTAAACACATGCAATGATGCCAAATGCAGAAAGATCACAGGCCAGTCAATACAAAGCCTTGCGGATCCAGTGGCTGTAGAAGCATCTCAGTATGGCAGGGGTCTCCATGTCGCTCCTCTAGTTCCTAGGGCACAGGATCTATCGGCATGGTGAAATGTGTCTTATCAGTAGAGCATCTCTCAGGGAGTGAGTCTAGAGAATGGTTCCCATCTCCAGGGAGGAATATAGGAGTGCTCAGAATTCTCAGGAAAAGGCCATACTCATACAGAGGCCTCGTTGGCTATGCAATGATGGATAGGCTCTCAGACTCCACACCTTCACTCTTCATCCTCAAATTGACAACAGATTATATAACTATCACAAAAGTATTCATTGTTAATCGGAAGTTTAAATGTAACTGGGGTTCTGTGCTTTTTCTTTGCTAAATCAGGCCAGGTTACCTGAACAATATTGCTCACTTGCCTGGACCTACTCTAGTTATCCAGGCTCTTGATTGCCATGTTTAAGCAGAGTGGATCACAGCCAAATCTCTTTCAAAGATTTCTTTACCCACAGTCATGATAACAAAAAATGCTTCAGAAAGGATGGCTGAAAGCACATTCTCTCCAGAGCTTGCACTCTTCACTATACATCTAACATCTGCATCCATGTGGGAAGTAAAGGGTATTCACCATACATTCTTTTAACATCATTCCCCAGCTGCTGCTGCTTTTTTAATGTAAACACTTACCTGTGCAGTGAAATGAAGAGCCTTTGGGCAGAGCTATATCCTTTTATGTCTAGATTTTGCTGATATTCTTGCACTGAGGCTAATTGCACTTGGGTCTCCTTGTAACTTGAAACTATTTGCAGAAGGTCCTGCGAATGTCATTGTTCAATGTGGTTTCAATAAACACACGTTCAAATGCTGAGTTTTCTAGGATGTGAAACCTTGAAACCCATCTAGATACCAGCTATTCACATTAGCATCTTTAACCTGGGACTGCTTGTTTCCCTCTGAATCCAAGACCTGAGCAAGGAGCAAAATTCAAGCTCGATGACATCGAGACCATGCCGATTCTCTAGTGACCCTATAGGGCAGGGTAGAACTGACCCTGTGGGTTTCTGAGACTGCAATTCTTTTTTTTTTTTTTTGAGGGGGGGGCATCACTGCCTCTGGTGGTCATGGGCGCTACCCAGTGCCGCTCCTGAGAGTCGCCACTGGATTTGAACTGCCAAGCCCGCGGGCTGCAGTCCCACACTCAACCACTTACGCCACCCGGGCTCAGCCCAAATATAATTCTTAATAGCAGTAGAAAGTCTCTAATCTTTCTCCCATGGAGTGATTGGTGGTTTCAAACTGCTCACCTAGTGGATCTCCACCCAATGTGTAACCACTGAGCCACCAGGGCTCCTGAAGCCATGGCCAACATGGATCAATTAATAGTCAGTCTTTTGGCAAGGATAGTCTTCTACTGGATACTATGGCATGCTATTGAACATCCCTATCCATATTAGACTCATGAAAACTCTATGACATGTGGATAATTCAATAGTGATTCTAATGGCATGTGTACCTCTTTGACTTTCTTTTTGACTATTGAATATATTTCAGAGAAATACTTATATACTCGAATATAAGCCAAATTTTCCAGCACATTTTTAATGCAATTTTTTGTGGTAAAATTAGGTGCCTCAGCAGATATATGCTCAAATATATATGATAGTTAATTTAGTAACTAAGATCTGTATAACTCAGAGGTTTTTCCACATTGGAGCATATCAAACACTCCATTTCAACTCACAAAAGCTGAGGAGGCCAAAATGCAAAATCTACCAGGAATAAGTAGGTCAAACAAAATGGAAGGATATTCCACAAAATAGTCTGTAGTTGTCATAGGCTAGGTCCACTACCATCAATTCAATTTTGACTCACAGTGATCTTATAGAACTGCTTCCTAGAGTTACCAAGACAATAAATCTTTACAGGAGAGTTAACTCCTTTTTCTCTCTCTGAGTGTCTGGTGGGTTCAACCTGCTGACACTTTGGTTAGCAGTCCAACCGGTAATCCACAACACTACCAGAGTTCACTAGAGAATCAAAGGCACTAGTGTGTGTATGTGTGTGTGTGTGTGTGTGTATGCGTGCATGCATGCAAATGATTCAGGCAAATAGTTTAGACTGTTGCATCAGTCCAAGTCTGTGGGCCAAATGTTAAATTGAAAGCTTCTCCTGACTCATGTTGCTGACAAAATTAAGGTGCACAGGCTGGTGACTGGAGAGTTGGATGCATTTGAAGTCAGCAGGTTAGGCTTGTGTCTGCAAAGTCAAATGAATCCAAGACGAGCAGATCAGAAGGAAGGCCTCTGATAACTCTCAGGATCTGCAGACAGGCCACTGGCTCAAGTCCAAAAACTGAGGTCAATGACTCAAATCCAGAAACAAACAAACCTTTCCACAGCATCCACTCACATTAGAACAGCGGTTCTCAACTTATGGGTCAAGAACCCTTTTGGAGGTCGAAAGACTCTTTCACAGAGGTCACCCCAATTCACAACAGGAGCAAACTTACAGTTAGGAAGAAGCAACAAAAGTAATTTTAGGGTTGGGGGTCACCACACCATGAAGAACTGTATGAAAGGGTTGCAGAATTAGGAAGGTTGAGGACCACTGCAGCAGAAGGCAGTCACACTCCTTAGGAAATTTCCTTTCTGTGGCATAAGCATTTTGATGCTTCATCCCACCCTCATCTTGCTAACAACTGATTGGCTGCTCACAACAGATCCCTTTACAGAGTTGACTACATTGGATTAGGTTGAATCATGAGAATTACTAGGTTAATACTGCCAAACCACTGAGAATCTCAGTCCTGTCAACTTAAAATTCCATTGGGGTGTTCTTCAAAAGTATCAATGACAAGGAAAGAGGAAAGCCTAAGGAATTCTTCCACATTTAAGTGTTAAGCAGAATGACAATTGTGTTAGTCTGGGTAGACTAGAAAAAACAAATTCATAGACATGCATATGGATATAAGGAAAAGGTTTAGATACAAGAGGAATGGGACATTGAGAAAGCATCCCAGCCCCGTCCAGTTCAAAGTCATATATTAACCTAAATTAGCCCATACACCCCATATCAGTCTATAAAGTCTCCTTCTGACTCAAAAAGTCACAGACCAGTGGGTGAAGAGTCCCAGCACCAACAGGGGTCTCCCCATGGCTCCTTGCTTCCAAGGCTCAGGGTCCATCAACAGCATCCAGTGGTGGTAGAAGCAACTCAGCATTGGCAGGGGTCTCCAAGTAACTTCTCCAGCTTCAGAAGTCTGATCCCATCATGGTAAGGCCATGTGGCTTCTCCTCTGGCTCCTTCAGTTCCTCAGATGCTGCCATCTTGTCCATAGTTTGGTGTCTCTCAGAATAACTCCCAGCAACTGGGGAGATAGCTTCTAATCTCCATGAGGGAAATATCATGAGATTTCCCAGAAGTCTCAGGAGAAAGCCATGCCCACACAGAGGCCTCATTGGCTACTCAATGGCTATCTCCAGATTAACAGGCTAAATTCCACCCCTACATCTTAATCATGAAATTAACATAAGCACATGACTGCCACAACAATTAAATGACATATTGACTTGGTTTCTGGGAATCAACAAAAATAGAAAAAGAATTGTATTGGACAGTGGATAAAAGCTTAATACAGCCTATGACTTCATTAATAGTGTTGTATACATGTTCAGTCTCATTATATGGTCACTGTACCATGAGCATATAAGACAGACTCATTTTAACATAATACATGCAAATGAAGTGTTTACACATATGGTGTTTCTAATTTACTCTCAAAACACACAGAAATAGAGATACCAATTCACAGAATTTGATGGAAAACAAAATATTACAAAGCTATGTTGGTTCACTTCTTTAAATGTCTTTAAAAAAACCTTTTTGAGAGCCATAGGGAGGTTTGATAAGTGGTTTTAAGCTGTCGACCGCAAAAACAATTTGATATGTATGCCCTGACCCAACTCACAATAAAACCTTAAGGAAGAAATCCATTTGAATAAACATCAAACTGTTCGACTCGTTGAGAGCAAGAAACTACTTACTTGTGGAAACTCTTTAAATCTTTTGTCTGAGTCTTTGCTTTGTTTTTTTCTAATACTAAATGAATCCAGTGGCTCTTTCTGAATCCTAAACAATACTCTAGATTGAAATACCTATCTTAAGCCAGTGTCCCATACCCCATAAATATCTTAACTTTGCCTGCTATCCTTTGAGTTATACAACAATTCATTCGGTCATGTTCAAGTGTGTCCTTTATAACTATTTTATAGTTTCAGGGTGCTATGAATACATCCACCTTAGTTTCAGTCACAGATGGTTCTGATGATATTTTCAAATGCTCATCACCAGGTATTGAACTATGTACATGCATCAAGGTGCTCTGATATCACATAGCATCGCTGGGAACTGTAAAACCTCCCAGCACTTTGTCGAGAATAAGAGAGAGAAGAAAAGTCTTCCTGGGAAATTTTTTTTTGATAAAAAGATGCCCAACACTTTAAAATTCCACTTTAACAGCATTAGAAAAATCTAACACTAGCCCCTCAGACAATAGACAGAATTTCTCAGCAGTTCCCTAAGGAGTTACACATAGGCCTACAAAACAAGACTGCCTAGCATACCATTCTATATGCTTTGAAAAGGTAGTGCAAATACTCTTGAGAGTGTCTGGACAAAGATGCTTGGTAACCAAAAGGCACGCTAATGCCTCAAGCACAGTGAACCTGAGAATGGAGAGCTCTTGTCAATGGAAAGGGAGTGTTTTGAGGTTTCACTCAATGCCATCATCACTATCTTCATCTCAAGGACAGCAGCATCTCGGGATGGGAACAACAATGTAGTGACTGGAGACATTGGAATAGGGGCATGGCAAGGGGGAGTATATTTTCAAGTGGGCTAGACAGGAGATTTTGGGGGCCAGAAAGTAAACTATGGGAGGCTGACTGGTGGCCCCTGAATCTGTCCTTTTTCTAATCACTAGAACCTATGAATGTCTCCTTATATGACAAAAATGACTTTGCAAATATGATCAACTTAAGGATCTTGAGAGGAGAAGGCTATAGATTTTCCAGATGGATCTGATAAGATCCCAGTAATGCTTCATGGAGAGACATAGGAAGAGTTGGATTGGTGGAGAAGAGAATGTGATGTAAGAAGTAGAAACCAGGGGGATGAGCTTGGGAGATGGGTGGCAAGGTGAAGCTGAAGAAAGCGAGCCTCCAGAAGAAACCAGGTTTTCTGACATCTAGACTATCGTGGTGAAACGGATTTCAGAATTCTGATCTCCAAAACTTTAAAAGAATTCATTTCTGTTGTTTTACACCACTAAATTTGTGGCAGTTTTGTTAAACAGACAGAGGAAATTTATACAGACACACTGTCCACAACCCCACTAACTAAAATAAGGTGGTGTAATGATTTTTTTATTGTTACCTAGCAAAGTATCACAAATATAATGCTTTGAAACAACACACATTCATTAGCTCAGATTTCACAGCTTTGGAGTTCCAGCCCCACTTAGCTGGGCTCTCTGCTCCAGGTCTGAGGGAGCTGTACTCAAGGTCTCACTAGAGTCTCCTCTTAAGCTTGATGTTCTCTTCCACGTGCACATGGCTAGTGGCTTGCTTCTTCAAGGTCAGCAGGAAAAAGAGTCGTGTGTTTATGATTCCTAGGAGCAGTTCTAAAGAGTTCACCTGATCAAGTCAGGTCCGTTCAACATGATTTCAAATGACCTGAGTTGGGATCCTCATTGCTTTGTTAGGTTCTGAGAAGTCATAGGGACCGTGTACACAACAGAACTCAACACTGCCTGGTCCTGCACCATCCTCACAATCATGACCATGTTTGGGTCTATGGTTGCCGCCACTTTGTCAATCCATCCATGAAGGGTCTTCCTTTTCATTTCGATGACCCTCTACTTTACCAAGCAAGATCCCTTCTCTGGGGACTGGCTCCTCCTGCTGAGATGTCCAGAGTGCAGCAGATCTGTCTTGCAAACCTCACTTCTAAGGAGCATTCTTGCAGTACATTTTGCAAAATAGATTAATTCATTTTTCTGCCAGGCCATGGCATCATCAGTATTCTTCACTAGTGCTATAATTCAAAGATATCAATTCTTTTTTAGTCTGTCTTATTCAGGGATATTAATATATGTATATTTAAATTCCACAGGCTAAGTTAAATTTATCTACTTTATAGTCTTACTTTTCTCTTAAAATCTGAGGTACCTCAACTAAAATCCTTCTCTGTCTAGGGTTTACAGAAAATCCAACAATTAGGGAAGTATTTCTCTTTATACAAAGATGCATGTGGTATGAACCAATATACTAAAACAAAAACTCTAAACTACATGCAATATACCCTTAGGCAGGAAATTATTCTGTTTGGAATCTGGGTTCCAGAAAAATAAAACATGTCTCCCAGAATTATGTAGCAAATAAGTCAGTGGAGGCCTCGTCTCAAAACTCCAGTCTCCAGAACTCTTGTCTGAAGTTCTACACTCTGCATTATAAAAGCATCAGTATTCCCTTCTTGGGAAATGCACTGCATGCCCAATATTAGAATTCACAGATTCATATGCCATTAACATCAATAATTTCCACCAGGAGATATTACACAATCCTCCCAAATGTGGGTGTTCCCCCTTCACATCCCCCAGGGAAGCTTTAATCTACCACAATCAATTAAGCATGAATACCCTGTTCTTATTGCTTTCTGTGTGCATAAAAAATCGACACAGTCTCATTGCTCACTGCACACATACTATTTATAAGGTCCGTACCCTTGCCATCATTTAATCACGGAGACCCAAAATGGAGCTATTCATTTCATTGAGGGCACTTACTGGTTGGGGTGGCGATCATTTTTACAGCTATTAATTTTGCCGCCCTCCTCAAGGCAGGCCCACTAACCTCCTGAGAGGGAAGGAGAGTCGTCTAGAAGGAGGAAGGAGTAGGGGGATAAATAAAGAGGAAAGGCCTGGTCTGTATTTCATAGTTCTTTCACGTGCAGCTTTTTCTGGTGGACTTCGTGGTCCAGTAGATCAAAACTTGGTTCAGTCGACTGACTCTCCCCCACCCCACTCCACCCCACCCAGCAGTTACTGGTACAGGTAGGTACCATCAAATCCACCCTGACTCACTGTGGCCATGGGTAGAGGGGAATGAAACCCTTCCCGTGCCTGAGCCAGCCTCACAAACCCTGATAGCTATGCTTGGGCCCATTGTGGTAACCACTGCGTCATTCCATCTGACTCTGACTCTGCTTTTCTGGCTCTACTTTGTGAAGCTGGATGTCCTTCTCCAGGGCCGGATCTCTCCAAAAACCCTGTCCAAAGTACTTGAGACAAAGTCTCAACATCCTCGCTTCCAAGGCGCATTCAGGCTATCCTTCTTCTGATCATCCATGCGCACCCGAGTGCTTCAATCTTTAGCCAGCACGGTCATTCACATGCACCTGACTAAAGCATCCTGACCTTTCCTGTTCATTGTCCAGCTCTCACTTGCATATGAGGTGATGGAAGATGTCACAGTGTTGCCAGAGTTTAGGCTCTTGCCTACCTAGACAGCATGTCTGATTTTAGTATTGCTCACTTCCCACGGGCATACACTTTTTAAGCAGTCACATGAAAAAGACTGTCGGGAACCTTTCTCCAGCAGGAATGTCAGGGTGCGTGGGGCGTGGGGGGAGCTAAACAAAGGGTTCTGGGAAATAGAGTCTCAAGATATTGCCCGGACTCCACACATACTGGGTCCAAATCTCCACCTTCGTTCTCTCGCCTTTGGCCAGGCCCACAGTGACATCTTTGCTGTTTAACACTTTTAAGAGATCTTTTGTAGTTGATTTGCCCAATGCAATGTAGCATCTGATTATGGATCCACATAAAATTCAACCTCTGACAACTTTAACCTTTTCTCCATTCATCACGTTGCTGCTTATTGATCCAGTTGTGAGGAGAGCGAGCGAGTAGGATTAGAGTTTTGTCTAGTTGCAATCTGTGACTTGTGGCACTTGTTGCGTCTTCAAAGGCCGTTGCTCTAGTACTGACCTCCTGCATCACGCCATCTTTTGCTCCCCTCTGGCTCCTCTCTCATCCCTCTGTAAGGGAGATTGTAATTAAATCAGACCCAATCCAGAGAATCCTCCCTCTCTCCTCTCCAGATCAGTCATTTAATCATAATGACAATGGCGAAGGGTGTTGCTGTTTTTTTTTTTTCTCTTAGAAAATGGGTCCAAGTAGCATAATGGGTTTTACATTGTGTGGCCAATGGCATCAGTAGTTTGAAACCACTAGCCTGGGGAGAAAGACGAGACTCTCCACTCTGTAAGCATCTGCAGACTCAGAAACCCACAGGAGCAGTTCTGCTCTACCCCACAGGGCTGATCTGAGGCGAAATCCTCGAGTGGTGGCATGATTTTTTTAAATGTCTGTTCACTTGTTTTGTTTTGCTCTTAGAAGTAACTATTTATATTGCAATGGCAGGGGACTCTAAGAATCATGAACATGTGGCTTATAACCCCACTTCTATCTTTAATAAGTTATGTAATTTTAGCAAATTATTCTAGGCCTTAGTTTCTCAATCAAAACAAATGCACATCCAGATAACTTCTACGCTCCATCCAGCTCTAAAATTCTATGACTATTGAACTAAATCCAAGTAAAAATTCCATATCCTTTTTTATGAAACATTATTTTATGTCACTGCTTTGCTGTTCCTACTTTCATTTCTTTTTAATAGCCTGGGGGAAAACCTCATATTAACCAAAACAGCAGAGTAGAAATAAAATTGGGAACAGAAATAATAATAAAACTGCTATCTAATGAGTACTTAGTATGTGCCTGGCACCAGGCTGAGAGCTTTATTTAATCCTCAAGACAACTCTCTAATATGATTATGACTTCCACTGTAGGCATTGGAAATGTAGAACAGTTAGGTGACCCCTCTTCCCATCCCACCTGCCAGGCCACATGGGTAAGCTAGGTAGTAGCTTAAATCTGATCCTAAGACACTGTGTTAGGGTTCTCTAGAGAAACAGAGTCAGTGAGTTAGATGATAGATAGATAGGTAGATAGATAGATAGATAGATAGATAGATAGATAGATAGATAGGTCTTCAAAGGGTTTGTGAGAAAATGGAATTAGTGGAAATTTTCCATGAATTTTTTGAAACTCCCTTATATATCTAAGTTATCTAGTACTATGATGGCCGAAATACCTCAAGTGACTGACATCAACAAACAGAAATTTATGTTCTCATACAAGTCCAACTTTGGGATGCTGGCTCTAGAGAAAGGCCTTCTCTCTGTGTCAGCTCTGGAGGAAGAAAGATCCTTGTGTCTTCTGAGTTTGGCTTCTGGGAAATCTCTGTGTGGCTTGGCATCATGTGGCTTGGCATCTCTCTTCCCTAGCTCACTGACTTTTCACTCTCTTTGACATCAGAAGATCGTGACTCAAGGCACGCCTACACTGATCCTGCCTTGAGAACATAGTAAAGACATACATTCAAGTATAATTATAACCATAAGCATGGAGGTTAGGATTCACAAGATCGACTTTGGAGGTGTAGAGTTCAAGGCATAGCACATCCACAAAAAGTCACTGTCTCTGAATGGAGTCTGACACATCGCTACTGAGAAAGAGTTGGCTGTTTTGAAATTGGTTCGTGTACTTGTGGGGGACTAGCACCCCCAGAACCATAGAACAGGTGACTGCTGACACTTGCTGGCTCCTCATGCAGTGATGGTGGGAGGCTAGCAAGCCCAAAACCTGGCATGAGACTGAAGTGTCCTGCGGGTTTTCCTCCCAAAATCCATGATCACACAGCAGAAAGTGAATACAAGGCGTGATCTGAAAATAGAATGTCTGTTTATAGTCGAGTTAGAACACACATTAGGGAGACTCCTTTCCACTCTGATAGCCTTCCACTCATGGACTAAGGCCTGTCCACCTTATGGAAGGTCATCTGCTTTAATGGAGGGCAGCTGATCTAATCACATGTAATTACAATCCTGTGTTACTCTTCTTACAGCCAGTAGTAGACTTGGGTTTTACCAAACAACTGGGTGCCACAGGTTTGTTAAATTGGCACGTGCAATCAACCATCATAGTCCCCAGATGCAGACTGTGCTTTTGAAAGGATTAGAGGCCCCATGACTTCTCACTAATGTCATGACCAGTAAAGCCAACCCCATAACACCTTCTCTCCTATACTGCTTCTGGGGCACACATACGGGAGTGGGACCTCACCCTTCTCCTTTCAAATATTCTATTTCCAAGCCACTATTTCCCTAGTCAAATGTACTCTGTGACTTGAGGAATTCAGGAAGGAAAAAAGTCGATCTTTGTCCGGAAACCACGGAGACCATTTGCACTGTAGCTTTCCACAAACTTCCCTCTTCAGTAGCACGACCCCATTGGCAGACACGGACTTGCACTTTTTCCATTTTAAAATAAATTTTTGTAAAATTAATGCATGGCATATAGAAGTTTTAAACTGAGCAAAAGGGTAAAAGGAAAAAGTTAAAGTTGCCTAGAATTTCATAGTTAGATTGAAATAATTTAGATGAAACCATTTTCATTTTGTACCGGAAAAACCCCAAACCCAGAGAGAGTCGGGAAGGTGCACGTGGCCCCCAGGACCCCAGGTGGTGTCAGATCTGATATCCAGTGTTCTGGCTCCACTGGTTCGCTGCTTTTTCCACTCCTGAGAAATTCTAATTAAAGGAAAGTCCAGCCCTGCAAATATTCAATGCCTAGTGTATACGTATTTTATATATAAAAACTCACCGTGATAGAGTCGATTCTGACTCATAGCAAGCCTTTAGGATAGAGTGAGCCTTGTGGATTTCTGAGACCAATTGTGGGTAATGTAAACATGTATAGGAGTTCCTCGCATAAAAGCCTTCCTATAAATTTTGTCACTTGTTGAGCAAATACTTGTTTCACAAAAGTGAGATTAAAGGAGTCATTGCTACCTTCTCCCCCCACCCCCCGCCACCTCCTCCCCCACACACTTTATCTATCATTGAGAACATGCACATTGGCCACAAAAGGATTTGCCTTTCTTCATGATTGTGGTGTCGTGGTATGGCTCTACTATAATGAAACAACCCTGTTTTGTATATTCTGGTTTGATTGTAACTCCTAGCACTGTCTAGGCCAGAGTAGAACTACCTCATGGTTTCCTAGGGTCCAAACCTTACAGAAACAGAGCAGTCAGCAGATGCTTTCTCCCATGGAACTTCTGGCAAGTTCCAACAACTGACCTGCCAGTTAGCAGTCGACCGCCAGCCATCCTTCAATAACTCTCCATTGAAAGGCACTTCATTTGTTCCTGGTCTTTTCCTATTTTAAGTTCTGAAAGAAAGTCTATCTATTGATAGATACTTAGCAAGTCTATCTACTGGATGGATTCTGAGAAATGAAATCCCTAGATCAAGGGACCACCACCCTCTTACCCATTTGTCTTCTTGTGGTGGCTTGTGGGGTGCTCTGACTCAGAAAAAAGACTATCAGTATTCCCAATGTCATCAAGGTCACCCATGTGAACAGGCTTCCAGATGAAGATGGACAGAACTTGGTGACCTCCTGCTCAAAATCAATTGAGGGAAACTCTAGAAATCATAAAATGTTGTCCAAAGCTTCAACACACTTGCTTTGGACCTATCCAGATGGACCAATTGCAGGAGAAGGACACCATGTTTGGTAAAGGGTGGGGGTTGGGGGCTGTGAAAATGAGGAAATCTTGCAATGAGATGGACTGGCACCAGGGCCATGGCTGTGGATCCAAGCATGACAATACTCAGAAATGGGGAACGGGCCATCTGTTGTGCATCAGGAATGGGAATGGCATGTTCTGTTGCACATGGCATCACCATGAGTAAGAGCTAACCAGCACCACCAAAGCATACACAGATCAAAGCACAGGTGTGACCTAATCACCTTCCAAAGGGTTGGAGCCAGATTCACTCTCCCAAGTATGGGCGAGCCCATCATCCCACACCATTGAGCACACAGGACAGTGCTGATGATTTTTATCTTTACTGGCCTATTGCTCCCCTCCCCCCAAAGTTGCCCAGATGGTATTGGGATGTGGGTGGGAAGAATACATTACCTACATTCAAAATAAGAACTATGGATCAGTACAGTTTTCTCCACAGCTAAGGGAAAGTCCCCTCCACAGATGGACAAGGTGGCAGCTTTGTTGCCTCAGCCTTGACAGGTTCTCCCGGCTTAATCCCAGCCATCCCTCCTCATCGTTCAGGGGACTCTCACCTAGAAAATATTTTGACTTTTCAAAACCCAGTTAGATGACTTTCATGCTGCTCTAGCATAAGACACATACCGTGGTCCATAGCACATTGCACTTCAGTCTCCGCTCCAGTTGACACAGATTTTACTAGGTGGTGGTTTGACATTGATGGACAATAGTTTAGGCAGTAAGGACACAAATCTGATACTCTCAACCAGAAAACCTGCCTGAATGGACTGCTGTATTTCTCTGGGATCACTTTGCCTCTCATTAACCCTGATTTTATATTTAAGCATGTGTGGCAGACTAGGGTCTGCAACTTTTGGGGGTTTGTTTGTTTGTACGCATTCTGTTTACTCAAGAAGTTCTGAGGAAAGGGCATGGTGGAGAGAGCCACAAGACCTCCTTCTTACCTCAGTTTACTCACTGCCTGTTCTGTTTGCAGAGCTCGAGAATCACTTACTCTCCCTTGCTCAGACAACAAAGACTGCCCTGCTGTGGACTCTGCATGCTGGCCCCTCCCTGCAGAGCTGGCTGTTGCCTGTGACCCCCACCCCTCTGCCCACCCCCTCTGGCTTCTCTTTGCAAGAGCAGCAGCAGAAGTGAATGCCCTTGCCTTCCAGCCCTCCTTCCCATTCGGGCTTTTGACAAAGGGAGAAGGGAGATACTATGTGTTCCCAATTGGATTCTCCAGGACAGGGAGGGAGATTGGGTGGGATGAGAGACCTAGAGGGTGTGCGTTGGGGAAGGTGGGGGGATGGTAGAGGGCTATCAAGTTATTGCTTGGAACTGATTTCAAGTCCTTCCTAAAAACAAATTAGGAAGTGAGAGCACACCAGGGATTCCTGGGTATCAGCATAGAATCATGCTCCTTGGCTAATCTGTCTTCAGAAGCCAATCATCCGCAGGACCTCTGGACAGATGTAAGCCTCCCATCTTTAGGTCAGTGTACAAGCACTTCAGTCGCTTCCCCTAAATCAGAGCAAGGTTTATCCAAATGCGGTCTCTCCTCTTTCTATGCTATTTGTGTCCAACTAAGGAAACACAGAGGGATCCCCGGTGGCTAGTGGTTATGCGTTGGACTGCTAAGGCGAGGTCTGCAGTTAGAAACCGCCCACTGCTCCTTGGGAGAAAGATGGGGCTTGCTACTCCTGTAAAGAGTGACAGTCTTGGAAACTCATAGCAGCAGTTCTACCCTGTCCTAAAGGGTCACTACGGACGGAATGTGAAGGCAGCGGGGGCTGGCGACCCACGGCAGTGCCCGGAGCAGGAACTGCATCGCCCAGAGGGCAAGTCACGACGAGGCCCTGAATTCTGAACGTCTGAAATCTTGGTCTCATGGTTACAGGGAGGCACTGCGATATTTCCATCTCTGGGGTTTCTCTAGCCTCATCTTCCTTGGACCTGAGGACAGTGGGGTGGGGGCACAATAAACAGGAGTGCATTGTCAAGAGCTCACATTTTTTAAAAGCTTCTCTCACTAGCTAGTTGGGGCTTCTGGAAAGTCAGCTCTCTCTCAATGTCCCCCTTTCTGAACCAGCATCACAGCTGACAGGATACCGGATCAGGGACAGAAAGACACCCTCCTCTTTTACACCATACCCCAGAGCTCCAACGTCCAGACCCCGGAGAAAGGTCGGAGAGGGGTAAGGCGGTGGAGTGCCACTGGCCCGAACAGTGTGGTCAGGGGCAGATGGAACCAAGGTTCTGATCCCAACTACCTGGGTTCTGATACCAACAACGTGACCACGGGCCTCTCTCAGTCTTCTTCTCCCGCCCCGTGTCCCAGATGCATTAGCTGAATTGCCATTCGGTGGAGTCAGACAGTGTCTGGAGATCATTTTAAATATCATTTAGTAGCACTTAGATTATTTTAGGATAGCGTGATATGCACTGAAAGGATTGTGAAGCTCATATTTGCAGGGGTTGAGGGGAAACAAATGTACTTTTCAGAATGATGACTCCCACAATTTCCCCTTCAGTAATTGCTCTTTTAAGAGGCCCAGCCTCCATCAGGGGAGCCTTGGTGGTGCAGTGGTTAAGTGCTCAGCAACAGACAGAAGGGTGGATGATTAGAAACCACTAATCATTCTATGGGAGAAAGAAGTGGCTCCCTGCTTCTGCCAAAACACACAGACTTAGAAACCCGAGGCGGCACTTGGACTTTGTGCTTAGAGGCACTTTGAGTTGGAAAGGGTTTGAAGGCAGTGGCGGTGGTTTTTGTTTCCTTTTGTTCTGTTTGCAGCTACACTAGGAGATAAATTGTCTGATGTTGTGGTGGCTCTGCTTGGGTCCCCTCTTTGGGGACTTGAGGCTTTCATTACCTCCCAGTGGAAGCCCAGGATCCTGGCCCCATTTCCTTCCTTTTGGTGCCGCTTTTATATCTGCTCAGAGCCAAAGTCATTTCCTTGGCTTTCCATATACCTATTGCTCCTTTGATCATGGGTTTCCAGAGGGATACGGCACATAATAAGCCAATGGTCAGAGCTCACTCGCTTGCCTCCAAAAATAATACCTCATTAGGCAGCGGATCTCTGCTTTTCACTGTGAAAACAAGGGGATGTTGTAAATGCCCCACTTCTCATTTCTCCCAGAAGCATATCACTCACTCAAGGAAGATAATGTTGCCAAGTTAAATCTAGTGAGCTTTTCAGCAGGTGCCTGGAAGATGGAACAGATGAGTGCCCCCCATGAAGAGTGTGCTGGAGGTGGCCAGAGCAAGTGTGCGAGAGGGGCTTGTATGTGACCCTGCCTGACTCCTCAGTCCGTAGCCTGAGAGGACAAGGGGACACTGGGAGATGCGACAAGTCACAGTTTCTTTTCTTGCTTTTATTTCCCTTCCCTTTTCCCTCTCTATCCTTGTCTCTCTCTCCCTGACCCCCACCTCTTCTTTCTTTTCTCTTCTCTGCTGATTTCTCCATTCTTTCTCTTCTTCTGTCCTGCTTTTTCCTTCTGTTTAATTTTTTCCCTCCCATTCCCTCTCCCTGTCTCCCTTCTCCCCTGTTGCCATCTGTCTATCTTGCTTTGTCTTCCTTGTTTGTTTCCAGAGCCAGTTTTTTAGCATTTGCCTTATGGCACAAACCCATGGTCAGCCTCCAGAGAGAAACAATTGTCCCCACGCAGCTATGGTGCAACCAAGACCTCATTGGTGGCCTTAGGCTAGCCAGTGGACTGGCCAAAACACATAGCACCCCGTCTGAGACGAGGTTCATGCCTGGGGAGCAGTCAATCCAAACCAATTCGGACAACTTCGGCACCACACATATTCTCCCCCGTGTCTTAAAGCAGAGATTCCAGCATGATAGTAATGCTGAAGGATGCTCACCTTGGAAGAGGAGAAATGATTCTTTTCATGAATTTGGCTGTGAATGGCACTGAGATATTGGTTGTAGAATTTGGAGCTGGAGAAGGACAGGTGAGTGGGAACAATTTGTTCCTCCAAGGGCATCTTGGGTTTTCCTGAAACAGTGAAAGCAAGGCGTGTCCCAAGGTCAGTTTTCCATTTCTTGCCTAACACTTTATTTTAAAGTGGGAGTGATGGATTACAAGTTGGACTGGTGAAGTGACCAGATTTTAACATTGATAAAGCAGGACACCATTGACCTAGGCGGTGGGATAGGGAGAGAAGAGGGGGTATATTCCCGTTCTCCCGCCATTCCCTAGCTTGTCGTGCATTCTTTCCAAAAATTGGAACTTTTTAAAAACACCATGGAATTCAGGAAAAATTGTTTAAAATCAGACTGCCCCACCAAAAGCGGGACATCTGGTCACGTAACTGCAAGGTGAGTGTTGGAAACCATCAGCGACTCCGTGGGAGAAAGACAAGGCTTTCTCCTCCTATAAAGAGCTATGCTCTGGGAAGCCCACAAGGGCAGGTCTACCTCGTCCGATAGGATTGCTGTGGGTTGAAATCGACTCCATGGTAGTGAGTTTGATTTTTAAGAGTTTGGGAAGGCGTTAATTATTCATTATTACTGGCATAGAAGGCCTCCTCTTTCTCCCTTGGAGTGGGTGGTGGCTTAGAACTGTTGACTTTGTGGTTAGCCATGCAACTCATAAGCCACTAATTACCACACTACTGTAAGGCAAGCACTCGTGAATTTGATTCAATCAAAGATTGTGGAAGTACTAGCAGTGACAAAACCACAGTAGCGCATCCACACAAAACCTTGAGATTTGAAGCAATTTTGGAACTGGGTAATAAGGTCCATTCTCCACTGCCATCAGATTGATTCTGAATCATCAAAACACAATATAGAACTCAGTAGAACTGTTTCATAGGGTTTCCAAGACTAGATAGTTTTTTTAATGTTTAAAATAATATATATTTTAAAATTCTAATTAAATAAAATCTGCGTTAAATATATTATTTTGAAGGAAGCCTCAGTATATTCTTTTATTTTTATAAATCATTTTATTGGGGGCTCATACAATACTGATCACAATCCATACATCCATCTATTGTGTCAAGTACATTCCTTGCCATCATCATTCTCAAAACATTTTCTTTCTACCTGAGCTCTTGGTATCAGTTCCTCATTTCTGTCCCCTCCCTCCTGCACCCGCCCGCACGAACCCTTGATAATTTATAAATTATTACTTTTTCATGCCAACACCAAATCTTGATGGGAAGAAAAAAATCTCATCTCTCCCCTTCCGAATACCGGTGCGTTGGATCCACTGACCTTGCAGCTAGCAGCCCAATACGTAACCCATCATATCATCATAGCATCATACCATCATAGCAGGATTACTCCTGGAATACATTGGGAAGTTCAAAAGTTAAAGTCTTCTTCCCCTTCATCTTGGTGGTGTAGTGGTTAGACTTTGGGCTGTGATCTGAAAGGTCAGCAGTTCAAAACCACCAGTTGCTTCTCAGGAGAAAGACTGGGCTTGTTACTCCCCTAAACAGAGACCGTCTCTGAACCCACAGTAGATTGATATGAATCAGTATTGACTCGGTGGCACTGAGAAAGAGTGACACTCTCAGAAAGCTGACAGGGGCTGGTGTACCCTGGCCTATCAGGTTATTATGAGTCTGCACCAACTCCATGGTAGTAAGTTCGGTTTTTTAGCATTTCTCATCCATAGGAGAGAGATCAGCAAAAAATGGTAGAGGCAGGGGAAGACACTGAAAGGAATGATATATCATTTAAATAATTTCACAGAGGATATTTGCATAAGAGAATTTACTTTCCCTGGAAATATATTCTTGAATGTGACAGAGAAAACAGGACAACGTTTTATATATATAAAAAAACCTTCTCAGGCTGAGCCCCAGTGGCATAAGTGGTTGAGTGTGGGACTGCGGCCCGCAGGCTTGGCGGTTCAAATCCAGCAGCGTGGCGCCTCTCAGGAACAGCGCTGGGTAGCTCCCACAACTACCAGAGAGCAGTGATGCCCCCCCTAAAAAACTTTCTCATATATAACAAATCAAAGAGAATGAGTCACTGGTCCTGGAGGTTTAGAGCCATGGTATGAAGTGGAGTGAGGCCCATAGGCATAACATAGCTCGCAGAGTTCTGCATCCTATTTTGGTGATGATTGACTTAAAAGGTCCAACTGTTGCTCTCTCCCTGCCTGGAAGAAAGACTGTGCATGGAAACAATCCAGGGGATAAATGGACCACACGAACATCAGCTTCCCTGACCCGGATACCAGAGGACCTAGATAGTGCCCAGATGGCACTATCAACAGCTCAGAAATAAGGTCCGACTGAGAGTGAGAAATAAAGTGAGACAAACTGAAAAGTGTAGAGACCCAGAGATACCAGTCAGAGAGATTGGTGGAACCCCTGAGTCAGGCTTCTGGACTGGAAACGAACTGGCTCCATGACTCAAGTTCTAGGCAGGTCCGTGCATCTCAGAATAACAAACCCTTTGAGTTCAAAAGGGCAGTACTGACCTGAGGTCATAGTTCAAAGGGCTAGGGAAGAAGGGGAATGAAAAAAGGAAATACAGGGAGGAAGCAGGAAACCTGGAGGTACATGGATTTACATTGTGGGGAATGCAATGAATAAGATGAAACAAAATGTATAAGAACTGTTGAATGGAAAACTGATTTCCTTTGAAAACATTGACCCAATTCACAATTAAGGTGTGCTTTCTTAAGTGAATTGTCATACCAAATTTCAAAACCAAACTCATAGCTGACTCATCGCAAAACCCCACTTCCCAACTGTAACTCTTTAACATCAGTAGAAAGTCCAATCTCTCTCCTCTGGAATTCCTGGTGGTTTCAAACTTCTGACCATGCAGATCAAAGCCCAACTTGTAACCACTACACCACCAGAGCTCCTGGTAAACAATAGTGGGCCTATCAATATGTGGAATAATAGGTGTATCAATATGGGAAAATTGGGCTCAAAATACTTTGTTGTTACAAGTAAATATAGGGACTTTTCTATTTAAAAATAATAAATGTCTGCTGAAACATGCACAATAAATTCTATGGATAGTCATTTTGGTGTCACCCCTCTGACGGTGTCACCCCATGTGGTCTGTGTGCTCCAACCCCAAACCTTGCAAATGATTTGACTGCTGCATAACTAATACATTAATTTCATGAGAACATTGCTCAAAAATATCCAATTAGGACAAAGAGTTCAAAATAAAAAGTCAAATCCTCTCCCCTGCCTTCCTCCTTCCCACAGCTCCCATCCAACTGCTTGTAGTTAATTAAAAGAAACAAAAAACAAAAAACTCTCTATTGTGTATCTTTTTAATTAAAAATCATATATTTGAATGCTAATTATACTATTGCATTTAATTATTAAATATTCATCATGAACCCACAATAGGTTCCAAAAAATTTTTGCCAAATATGCTTTCACTCAGACATACAGACATCAAACAACATTCATTAATATTAAAAACCTGGTTTGTTTGTGGCATAATTACAAAAACCTGTGGGTTTTGTGCTTCTCCTTTTGGGATTTTTTCCCTCCCACTTTAAATGAATAACTGTGGAGAGCATGCATGAAAAATCAGAGTCTGGAGTTACCTTAGCTTCTAATAGTAGGATCTTCTGGCCAGAAAAGACATGTGATGCCAGAAGACTGTACTCTTCTGGTCCCCAGATTCTCACACCTGATCACTCACTGGGTGCATGAGACCAAATACCACCATTCTCTTCCCTCTCTGAGGATAGGATTATTTGATGTGGTAGTTAGATGTATTTATGTCAATTTGATATATGAAAGCGTAGGCTAGTATCCAACCTGTTGTTGAGGTCACAGCCAGAGGGTCACAGCCACCTTGAAGGCATAGCCTTTTCAAAAAGAAGGATCTGGTAACCTCCCATGCTCTGCCTTCATCTTCCTGCTTGCTGGTCACCCTGAGAGCTGCCAGGGTCCTGTCATGCTTCCATGTGACTCTGGCCTGTGATCTTCCTGCATTCTGCATCATTGTTTGGGGCTGTGAGAGTCTGAAGAGGCCCTAATGGACTAGTATCAGACTTTTTCTTCTCAACCCAGCCTAACACATTTGGTAAATTCATATCCATCAGAAGTTTCACAGAAAGTTCATGATGGCAGCCTAGGGCCTCTCCTTTCCAACAAGAGCAATAGTCCACACTCTTTGGTTGTTGACCTAAAAAGCCTGTCTCCCCTCTTCCCTGGTGCATTTATTGGACAACAAAGCCTACATTATCAGTAAGCTTTCTTCAAAGTATCTCACCTCTATCTCCCAGGGCCCTAAATCTTCAATTTTATGACATTACACTTAACTCATACAGAGCTTCCAAATCATAACCGGTTCTTTGTGTTTTTCTGTTTGCCTTCTGGATGGAGAAGAAAGGGCCATGGTGGAATCCTGACATAGTCTGAATGACCCCCCTGTCTTCACTTGATCATCTTACCATCAAATTGAGTCTGACTCATCATGGGCCCTACAGGACAAGGTGGAACAGGCCCTGTGGATTTCCCAGCCTGTACATCTTTACAGGAATAGATAGCCTCATCTTTCTCCCTCAGAGTGGCGGGTGTGTTGCCTGTTGGATTGGCTGGTAAGGTAGAACTGCTGGCCTTGTGGTTAGGTGCCAAATGTGTAACCCAGAATGTTACTAGGGCTCTTCTGGTGAAGCCAAGAACGTTGACACAGTTCCCT
The DNA here is from genome assembly GCA_004026705.1 of Nesogale talazaci. Lineage (NCBI taxonomy): Eukaryota > Metazoa > Chordata > Mammalia > Afrosoricida > Tenrecidae > Nesogale > Nesogale talazaci. The sequence continues at coordinate 58,379 of PVJH01006089.1, forward strand.
TGTCAAGAGAACTGAGTGTGCCCAAATTACTTGCTAGCTCTCTTCTGTGACTCTGGGACCTGTACCAATAGAGTTTACTGCAGTGAGGAGCATCTATTTCTTTCTTGTTTTTGTTTTTTGAATACCTCTCTGATTCCTGAACCCTTATCTAATTGAGGAAAGTGCTATATTCTTATCACTGGTGCCCTTAAGCTCCATATTCCAAGAAGTCACAGAACAGTGGAGTTGTTATGAACCTGAGTGTTGTCTTGGGACACTACGGTTAAAGGTTTTTGGCATGCTTGACACAAAGCCCATGCACATACCTACAATGATGTAGCACTAGAATAAACACTTTCCCAAATGAAACATCACTGAAATGTTATGAGGGTGATGTTATACTTTGAATTGTCCCACTCCCCTAATGCCAATTATCCATTGAAATGTTGGGCATACTTGGTTATAATTAATCATATGATTAAATTGTTTGACTTTGGTAGAGTGGATTATTACAATGCAGTGCAATGTAATATGCTTTATCGTACAATCTACCACAATGAAATGAAACAGTCAGTTGAATTTACACCAACATAAATTGGATCCTAAACCTAATCACTTTTTATCAGACCTGCACAAACAGCAGAATGAATGCGCACACACACACACACACACACACACACACACACTTACACAGAGATGGGGAGGGTGGAAACAATGCAATGGGAGGATTGATAAGGGTCCATGAAATATCTGGGGGCACCAACAAGGACAGAATTCATAAAGAAAAAATTCCCACCTGGATTTTTCACATCCCCAAACTGAAAAAATAAATATGTGCTATTTAAAGTTGTTACTGGAGTTTAGATTCTTGCCTTCCCAAAATCAAGATTTACTTTGAGAGCTCAGGAAGGTTTTCATTAAAAAGAATACTACTGGGAGACTCCTAGCAGGAAGAAAAAACTCACTCTGATGAATTCTTCCTATATTTCAGGTCTAGGTGTTTTTCTTTCTTCCCTGTTGTAAAACAGACCTATAAGCAGCCACTTGCAAGAGATTGTTGGGGAACCCCCCCGCCAAGCATTGGGGATGGAAGTTCTTTGCATACCCTTGTACATAATATCCATATACATTTTTACCTAAAATGATGCAGCAAGAAAGTGAACACTTTCATAAATGAAGCAAAGCTCAGACTCTACAAGTGTAGCTGTTATAGATTGAACAGCCCTTCTAGCCCCAATTATGCATTGAAATTTTGGGAATATTTAGTTATGACTTAATCATAGGACTTTGGATGGAGTGAATAGCCTAATGCAATGCAATGTATACAAGGGGTTCTGGGAAATGTAGTCCTTAGATATGTCAGAGCTTCTGCACATCTTCTGTCCAAATTTCCACCTTCACTGCTATGGTCTGTCTCAAAGTCACCCACTTGGTGATAGTCTGTTAAAGCAACATTGGATGCCTTCTATTCCTGGAGAGAGATCCAGATACTATGTCAGGATGCCAGATCCAATCCAGGAATACTTATGGTAACCAAGTAAAAAGGAGGGGGGAAGAAAGAGAAGGGGAGGGAGGGAGGGAGAAGGAGAAAGAGAGACAGAAAGACATGGATAGGAATTACTGAAACATGAATGAAGGCTGAACATGATAGTGGGGCCAAAGAAAAGTAAAAGGAAATAGAGAGGGGCTGAGCCCTGGTGGCATAGTGGCTGTGTGTGGGACCACAGCCCACAGGGTTGACAATTCCAATCCAGCAACAGCTCTCCAGGAGCAAGGCTGGGGTTCCTACTTCCACCAGGGCAATGATGCCACACACATACACAAAAAGGAAATAGAGGAAAGAACTAGGAGACAAAAAACATCTATACAGGTCTAAATATAAGCATGTACATGTGTAAACATATTTATGTATCAATAGGGAGATAGATCTATGTACATATGTTTCTATGTTAAGTATTAAGGTAGCAGATGGACATTTAGCTTCCATTCAAGTACTCCCTCAATGCAAGAGCATTTTGTTCCAATAATCCAGCACTTTGTGATGCTCACCTTCTCGACATGATCACTGAAGACAAAATAGTTTCATAAGCAAATGTGGTGATGAAAGCTGATAGTACCTGGCTATCAAAAGATATGGTGCTTGGGTTTTTAAAGGTTTGAAGATAAACAAGCAGCCATCTAGCTGAGAAGCAACAAAGTACACGTGAGGTATTGATGGTATCAGGCATCAAAGACCCAGAATCAAAAAAGTTATATCAATGTGCATGAGGGGGAGGGTGGAGTACTGATCCAAGGCCTATCTTGGACATTTGGACATTCCCCTCACAGAAGGGTCACAAGGAAGAAACAAGGCAGTCAGGGTGCAGTTTAACTTTGACGAAACATATACCTTTCCTCTAGTTCTTTAATGCTTTTCCCTGTCCCCCCACTGTCATGATCCCAATTCTACCTTACAAATCTGCTACACCAGAGCATGTACACTGGAACAGATAAGAAGAGTCCGCAACACAGGGAATCTAAGACAGATAAACTCCTCAGGACAATAATGAGAGCAGCCATACCAGGAGGGGACGGGGACGGTGGGAGGAGAAAGGGGGAACCAATCAAAATGATCAACATATAACCCTCTCCTACTGGGATGAACAACAGGAAAGTGGGTGAAGGGCAACAATGGTCAGTATAAGACAAGAAAATGATAATAACTTATAAATTATTAAGGATTCATGAGGGAAGGAGGGAGGCAAGGAGGAAGGGGAAAAATGAGCTGATGCCAAGGACTCAAGTGGAAAGAAAATCTTTTGAAAATGATGATGGCAACATATATACAAATTTGCTCAGCACAATGGATGGATGTATGGATTGTGATGAGTTGTAAGAATACCCAATGAAATGATTTTAAAGAAAGAAAAAAAACATTGGATGCCTAAAACATTGAGAATAAATTTCCCACTGAAGAATGGTTGCTGGAGCAGACGTGTCTGAGTGTCTTCTGCATCTTCAGATGTTTATTGTTACTCCTCTCCCCAGCCAGAGCCTATGTGGCTTTCTGAGGATTGTGTGTTAGAGACCCACTAGAGTCTGGTCCCAAATATGAGGTATTCAATTATTCATTCAATAAATACTTAAAAACAACCATATATAGGTTGGGTAGAGGGTATTTTATACATGCTTATATTCTCATATACAGGGAAATATGACAGCACTGTCCTGAGGTCAGAAGAAAAACATGATGCCCCACTACCACTGCTGATTGGTCAGATGGGGAACACAGAAAGTCCTGGACAGAGTGAGAAGAAAATGCAGAACAAAATTAAAGTTCTTATAAAAAGGACCAGGCTTTCTGGTCTGATAGAGACTGTGGGTCTAGACATCTTTCACCCTTGGCACTGTCCTTGCTCCCAAGGATCCCCTGGCAGGCAGCAGAGAGAGCAGGCTTATTGAGTGACCAGTCATCTTGGTGAGGTAAGTGCTCCTCAGAATAAAAGGGCAGTCTTTTCCCCAAACAAAGCTCTGTAGGCAGGAAAGGCCAGGGAGGAATTGAAAACCCAAGGAAGGAGTTAAAAGTGTGGTGTTGAGGGGGGTCCAGCAAATGTTACAAAACACAATGTGTATAAATTACTGAATAAAAAAAATTTGCTTTATAAACTTTCACCCAAATCACAATTTTTAAAAATTGTGAGCATCTACTGTATGCCAGACAATGTCCTAAATGCTTCTGATTCTGTGAAGGGTTTATCCTCCTCAGCTTTCCTATGGTAGAAGGTTAAACAAGTACAAGATGTTTATATAACAATAGAGATTAATGACAGGGATATAAGCAGAGAGGACCCAAGAAATCAGATTTATCTGGATGACAAGATACACTTCTTCTCCAGGGTTCATATACCAGACCAAGTGTGAAATCTTAGTCTCAGAGGTGGACTGCCTGCTCAGGAAACCACTTATGTAAATATACTATCTTCAGATGTTAGACCCCACTGCTCAAGTCTCAAAGAAAAATAACATTTCTTTTTCCTGCAGCTTAAAGCCTGTCTTGTTTTGAAAACAGCAAAGTTCATATAAAATCAGTATGCATTATTCAGAGAGTCTTGCAGTCTGTGTTTCTTTTTTTCCCCCTATTTGATCTAAGATCAAAAAGGATGTGTTAATTTACCCTTTCCATTATCTTTACTTGAGTTTGTATCCCTGCCTTTATTTTAATAGATTTAGTTCATAAAGGTTTAGAGCAGCAGCTTCTTTGTAGAACGAAACCATTACCAATATAAATGTCTTGGCTTTATTTCATGTTTTGTGAAGTGAGTTGTACTTTGATAGTATTGTGATTCCTGCTTCCTTCATATTTTCCATTTTTTTAAAGCACAGGCAGTCTTCCAGTTATGAGTGTTGATTTACACACAACCAGGGATGAACCAACCCTTGTAAAGTCTATTAATCAGATACTTGAGGAGCACACAGTGGTTCCTAATAATAAATGAACTTTATCTGAGACATGCATCAAAGTATCATTATGATGATGATGATGATGATGATGATGATGATGATGACTTAATTAGGTCAAAGAGGCTTTAGAATATCTGTTGATTTCTTGGGTGGAAAATCATAAATCTTCTGGTTCGTGATCTAAGTGAGTGTTCATAAAGGATGGAAGAAGTTTCAGGTTTAACAGTCACTGAACATGGGCAACCTTGTGGGACTGCCCACCCACACAGGTGCCTGAGGCCAGAGAGACAGCAACAGAGGCCAAACATGAAGGCAAGAAAGACAAAAAAGGAGGGGGAGATCTTGAGGTCTGGGTATTTGAGGCCTATGGCTGGTAAGCAAGTTTGAAGGCATTGGTTGATCTCATGGCTGAATGAAGTTCACTTGGGCCTAGTTTGGGCCACCCAGACATACTGCCTAACTGGCTGGGGCTTGAATTGGTGCATATCTGATGCTCATGCACACATCTTTATGGCTGGCTAAGACTCGCCTGGTTTTCCTCCAAACTCCTGTTGGGGGCCTTCAGTCATGGAGAGGGACGACCCCCTGTCCATTTCTTCCTACCTAACATATCTGAAAGTATTCTTTTTTTTTTTTCAGTTGTCTTTTTCATGAAGATAGGTATATGTACTGAGGCAAAGTTTGATGAACTGATATTAGATATGAGCCACACTTAGCGGTTTGACTTACACATTTGACAAAGCTAAGTTTAGAAATAGAACTTGTTTGCAATCTGGGAACTGACTGAACACTTAACATATCCTTTTTCATTGGAGTAGCTTTTCAAGGTCCATCTTTCAAAATAGTAAACGAGTGGATTTTTAAAACTTTCCTTAGTGTGTTTTTGTTAAGCCTGCCAGTGGCTTTGGTTCAGTTTTGATAAAGATTTGCAGCCTTGAAAATATTCCAACCCAATGCAATATCATTGCCATCAAGTCGATGCTGACTCATTGGGACCCTGCATGACAGGGTAAAACTGTCCCTGTAGGTTTCGAAGACGGTGAGTCTTTCCCAGAGTAGAAATCCCCATTTTTCTTCCACAGCGCAGCTGGTGATTTCTAACTGCTGACCTTGCAATTAGCAGCTCAACGCGTGACCCCGAGGCTGAGGTCGGAGGCTCGGATGGAAAGGTGGAGGTTCAGAGAGCGATGACAGCGGCAGGCATGTGAAGAAGCATGACACAATATAGGCATTTATGTATTATGAGAAACGATGTATGAGCCCCCCCTAAAATGATTAAACATGAAAATAAATAAATAAAAATGTATCACCTTGAAAAAAAATTAAAGAAAAAAGAAAGGCATTAGCAAATTAAAAAAAAGTGCAGCAAAGGAAGGTGATTTTGCTAACAAATTTGTTCCAAGACTTTGTTCAAAGATGCGGGCTGACGAGTTTGCTTTGGGGATGTGGGGATTTCCACTGTCCTTCCAAGTATGCCAGCCAGTTCCTGCATAAGGATCCTGAGAGGGCTCTTCTGAGGCTAAGCTCCTTTCCAGTCTCCCCCATTCAATGGCTTTGACCCATACTTGTCCCTTGTTGGTTACTTTGAAGAATCACTCAAATGATAAAAACTAGGGCTATTCCACATTAACTTCCTTGGCCATGTCAGAACAGGACCCAACTGGGTCCAAAGACTTTCTTAAAGCAGTCTGTATGGTGAACACTCACAACCCAGAGATAGTTAGTATTCTCCTTGACATATATATATATATATATATATATACGTATACAATGTAGTACACAAGTATAACAATGCCATTCTTAATAAAAATCATTTATACAGTTTAGCACACACTGACCTATCCAGCAATTCTCTCTGCCCACCAACGGCAGATTCTACTTGAAATACAAACTGACAGGTAAAACTTTTGTTAATCAAACTTGAGTATTTACATTTTTTGTTAAAATGCAAACTCTATTATTTGGTGTCCCCCTTTTTTTGTCTGCTGAAAATTAAAGGCTAGTTTTAATTATTATTTTTATTATTAAAAGATCATTTTCTTGGCGGCTCACAGCTCTTATAGCAATCCAGACATCAGTTGTATCAAGCATATTTGTACAGATGTTGCTATCATTACTTTTTACACATTTCATTCTATTTGAGCCCTTGATCAGCTCCTCTTTTGCCCCTCTCTCTTCTCCACCCTTATGACCCCTTGATAAATTGTTATTATTTTTATACCTTACACCAACTGCTGTCTCCCTTCTCCCAGGGTTCTGTGGTTTGTTCCCCTGGGAGTGATGATGGTTATGTGTTGATCATTACAATCTTTCCTTCCTTTCCCCATCTTTCCATACCCTCCTGGTATCACTACTTACATTCCTGTTCCTGTATTCCATGTAACATGAGCTCCTATCTTTTATCTATATCTGTGTACATGCTCCAGTCTAGCCCTAGGTGAAAGGCAGGACTGGAGTCATGATAGTAGGGAGCAAGGAAGCCTCAAGGAACCAGAAGAATATTGTGTCTCATGGATGTCCTGATTGATTCATCCCTTGCTTGCGACCCTTCAAGGGAATGTCCCATTGTATACAGATGAATTTTGGGTCTCTGCTCCAACCCCCATCATTATCAACAATGTTGTTTGTTTGTTTGTTTGTGGTCTTCTGATGCCCATTACCTGATCCCATCAACACCTCATGATTGTACAAGCTGGTGTGCTTCATCCATGGGGACTTGTTGCTTCTTCGCTAGATGGCCACGTGTTTAATTTCAAGCCTTTAAGATCTCAGACACAATATCTTTTAGTTTTTACCACATTTGCTTGTGCAACCATTTTGTCTTCAGCAATCATGCAAGGATGGCGAGCACCACAGAATGCCAGGTTGTTGGAACAGTGTTCTTGCATTGAGGGAGGGCTTGAGCAGAGGTCCACAGTCTTTTCACTACCCAGTGTATTTCCATGTAAATATATGTACATAGGCCAATACCTCTATTTATATGTTTTAAAGTGTTTACATATATGCACACATATACTTACACCACTATCCATAGCTTTGCTTCTTAGATCTTTTCTATGTTTCCTGTACCTTCCTCCTGCTCCACAATCATGCTCACACTTCTTCTGCCTCATTGATTTCTCTCAGCTGGATTGATGCTGCTCCAATGACCCGGGATCTCTACATCCTCCTCATTATTGATTTTAATTCACTAGTTGTTTCCCTATCTATGGCACTGTTTGCTCACCACTTCATTCTTCACCTCCTTTCCCCCACAAGTCTCATCAGAACAGTCAATTCCATTGTTTTCTCCTTAAGCTTGTTCCTTGTGCCTATCTTGTATAGGTAGGTAAACCAACAATAATGGAGACAAAGCAAAAGACTGAATGAAAATGGAAAAAAGTAACTGGGGGAAAAAAAGCATGCACAATTCTAGGTCTGTCTGCTGACGCTTACGACTATCTTCTCACTGATCCTGGGGTTTTTCAAGAACATCCCTTCCTAGCCCGAAGTCTCTTTTGTGGACTCCTCAAGGTCTTTGTGGTTTGACTTTGTTCCCATTGCCTATCGATTATGTTCCCTTCTTGGTTCACCCCATTGTGGAGGGTTCTGACCATACCTCCCCACCGTCTGTCCCCAGCATTATCTTCTATCAGGGTATACTCCAGAGAGGATACATTGTGTCTTGAGCTGTTGTCAGCCCTACAGTCCTCTCTGTGCCTTAGCAGCTCTGTGCACAGATGCAATCCTCAGGACTTGGTATGCTGATATGGGGTCTACACCCTCACTCTCTCTTTTTCCTTCTTGGTTTGCTTCTGTGTGGGCATGGCATGCTGGTCCATATCCCCAACCAATAGGTTTAGTGTTGTCCTCTGTAGCACCTATGTCTATGGAGGGAGTCAGATTTTCTTTGATTGGGGCCAGTCCTATTTAACACTCCAACATGAGTTGCTCTGTGTGGCTATGTTGTCCTTAAGGTTTGATGCGCTATGGTGGGGTCTGCATGCACACTCCAAATTCTCTGGAGACATAGCCAGTACTCTCCCCCTGGGTGGGTAAGTGTACTGTTTCACCAGTGCCATCATCTCCTCTTCCCCTCCCCTTTTCTCCATCCCCCTTCCTCTCTTTCTCCTTTGTGTTGGAATAACATGTACATCCTTGGGTTTGATCTGTCCCCACCCAATTGCCTGCACTTCAACTCATAAATCTGAGATAAGTAGATTTTCTTCTATACCTCCTCTGCTGATTATATTTACTTCAGTGAACTCATGTTGTACTTGTCTTTTTGTGATTGGCTAAGTTTGCCTAGAGTAATTTTCTCCAACTATTCCCATGAGACAATATGCTTCATGTGCTTATCAGTAATATTTAGCGTGTGCTTTGTACACACTCCATTGTGTGTATGTGCCAAGGTTTTCTAAGCTGCTCACCTACCAATGGAAATTTGTTTCCAATTCTTTGCTATTGTGAATTATACCACAATAAACACTGGAGTTCAAACATCCTGTGGGTCACAACCCCTTTGGGGAGGGTATCAAATGACCCTTTCGCAGGAATTGCCCAATTTGTAACAGTATCAAAGTTACAGTTATGAAATAGCATAACACGAGGAACTGTGTTAAAGGGTCATGACATTAGGAAGATTGAGAACCACTGCATTAGAGGAATAGCTATGTCTTTTGTTTTTGGTTTTTTGGTGGAATAGCTATGTCTCAAAGTAATTCAATTACCATTTTCTTTTAAATATTGCGAGATGGCTTTCCACAGAGAATGCAAATATCTGCACAACCTCCATTTGCTGCTCACTGATTTGGGCTATCTTCAAGGATGTTAGGTGGTATGCCATGGTTATTTTAATTTGCATTTCTTTATGGCTAATGATTGGGAGCATTTTATCATATGTCTATTGGCCATTTAGGTCTCCTCCCTAGTGGAACTTTTCAGGTGTTTTGGCCACTTCCTCAGGGGGCTAGCTGTTTTATTCTTTTCCAAAGATAAGAAGGTATTGTAGATTTTAGAAATAAACCCTTTGTCTGTTGTGTCATTGCTAAAAATCCTCTCTTAGTCTGTGGGCTTTCTTGTTATACTCTTGGTGAAGTCTTTCAACACACACAGGTGTTTTATCTTCAGTATATTCCACGTGTCTATTTCAGGTTCACCTGTGTATGTTAACTTCCCTATTTCAGTTAACTTATGTATTCCCTGAGCCAAGGTTTTTAGGCTTGTCCTGATTTCTTTGTTAATGGTCCTGAGAGCTTGGGTTTTTACCTCTAAGCCTGTGATCCACATTAAATTTGTTCTTTTGTGTGAGAGTGAGGTGAGGATCTTGTTTCATTTTTCTACAGTTGTTTCCAGCCCCAGTTGTTAAAAAGGGCATTCATCTCCCACTTGATTCTTTTGAGGACCTTGTCTAAGATCAGTTGTCTATATGCTTATGACTTTATTTCTGGTGTTTTTGTTCTTTTCCATTGGTCTTAGTATCTGTCATTATTCCAGTACCCATGCTATCTTGACCACTGTAGCTGGGTAGTAGGTGTTAAAGTCAGGTCAAGTGAGTCCTCTGACTTCATCTTTCCTCTTGAGGAGTTCTCTGCTAATTTTGGGCTTCTTCCCTTTCCATATGAAATTGGTGATCAGATTTTCCAATTCTTTGGAGAAGATTGTTGTTATTTGAATCAGGATAGCATGAAACATATATGGTGCCTTGGGTAAGATTGACATCTTTACTATAATGAATCTTCCAATCCATGAACATGGATTATTCCATTTGTGAAGATTGTGTTTGGTTTCCTATAGTAGAGCCCTGTAATTTTCCTGGTATGTCTTCTGTTGTTTTGGTTAAATATATCCCTGGATATTTCTATTTGTCTTTGGCTGTTGTGAAGCGTACTGCTGTCTTGATTTCCCTTCCAGCCTCTTGTCCAATGTGTATAGCAAACGAATAGTCTTCTGTTTGTTGACCTGCAACTCTCCTATATTCCTCTATCACTGTCAGTACTCCCATTGTGGAACTTTTCAGATTTTCAATGTATAGAATCATATCACCTGCAAATAGCAATAGTGTCACCTACTCTTCTCCCATTTTGATACCTTTAATGTCTTTCTGCTGCCTTATGCTTCTAGCTAGGACCTCAGTTTGATGTTGAATAGAAGTGGAGACTAGGGCATCCCTTTTTCAGTGGGATTGTTCTCATTTTTTCTCCATTGTCTACAATGTTGGCTGTTGGTTTTCCATAGATAACTTGTATTAACTTGAGGAATTTTCCTTCCATTCCTATATTTCTGGAAGTGTTCATTAGGAATGGGTGTTGGAGGTTGTCAAAAGATTTTTCTGTGATATTATCATGTGATTCTTATCCTTTGTCTTATCTATGTGGCGAATAATGCTGACAGTGTCAGATGTTGAACCATCCCTGCATCCCTGGAATGAATCCCTTCTGATCATGATGGATGTTTTATATTGCTGTTTTATTCTATTGACCAATATTTTGTTAAGAATTTTTGAATCTATGTTCATTAGCGATATTGGTCTGTAGTTCTCTATCTCTATAGGATCCTTGCTCTGTTTGTGTGTCAAAGTTATATTGGCTTCATAGAAGGAGTGTGGGAGATTTTTGCCTTTTTCTATGCTCTGGAATAATTTGTTGGGGATCGGTGTCAGTTCTTCTCTGAATGATTGGTAGAATTCTCTTGCAAAGCCATTTGATTTGGAATATCTTTTGTTGGTAGTTTCTTGATAATCACATCTATGACTTCTTTTTGTTTCTTCCTTTCCTTGGTTAGGCTTATGTTTAAAAGAACCAGAGTTTTGCTACATTGTTTTTCATTGTTCTCTTGTCTTCCAACTTGTTTAATTCTCCCCTGATTTTTATTATTTCTTTTGCTTTTGAAGGGTTTGCTCTTAGACTGTTGTAGTTGGTGGAGGTTTTGTGAAACTGTGTCAATCATAAATCTCTCTTTTTCATCTATGCCAGTGGTTCTCAACCTTCCTAATGCCATGCCCCTTTAACACAGTTACTCTTGTTGTGGTGACACCCCAAACATAAAATTATTTTCATTGCTACTTCCTAACTGTAATTTTGCTACTGTTATAAACTGGGCGATCCCTATGAAAGGGTCATTCGAGCCCCAAAGGGGTCAAAGCCCACAGGTTGAAAACTGTTGCTGATTTATGCATCTATTGTTATCAAGCTTTCTCTGATAACTGCTTTTGCTGTGTCCCATAGATTTTGGTACGTTGTATTCTCATTAGTTTCTACAAAGTTTCCTAATTTCCTCTTTAATCTGGACCAATACCCATTTGTGTCGCAGAAGAACATTATTCATACGCCAATTATTTGCTCTTGTTTTTCTGGTTGGTCTTTTGTTGATTTCCAACTTTATGGTGTGGTAGTCTGAAAAGGACATCTAAGTAATCTTGATGTGTTTGAATTTACTCAGCATGTGGCCTATTTTTAAAAATGAGCAATGTGCACTTGAAAAGAATGTGAATGAATTGCGTTTGGATCAAAAGATCTATAAATGTCTATCAGATTCAGTTGCCTAAGTGCAGTGTTTCCCTCTGTAGCCTCCTTGGTGAGCTTCTTTCCCAGTGATCTATCTTTCTTTGATAGTGTAATAGTAAATTCACCAAAAGATGATTGATTCTGTGATTTCTTTTTTCATCTTGTGAATAGTTTGTTTGGTCAATTTTGCGGGTATCTCATTAGGCATTTATATATTTATGATGTTCACTGGTTCCTGGTCTATTGGTCCTCTGAGCATTGCATAGTGTCCCTCCTTGTCTCTTGAGTTCAATTTTGTCAGAGATTAGGATTGCTGCCCCTGCTTTCTTTATGTTGTCATTTATCTGGTATATTTCCTGCCAGTCTTTTATTCTTAGTCTATTTTTGTCTGAGATTTTAAGATGTGACTTGTATGAGCAACAGGTTGAGAGGTTATGCTTTCTGAGTCAATCTGCTAATCTTTGTCTTTTAATTGGTGAATTGAAGCTGTTGACATTCAGAGTTATCACCATCTGTGGATTAATTGCTGCCATTTATACCTTCTGCATTCAATGTCTTCTTATCCTCCTTCATATCAGTGTGCTGTTTGTGTGGATGGCTTCAGCCTTGCCTTCTTTGCCCTCTTAGGCAATGTTATGGTGATAATTATTTTTAGTGGATTAACTTCTGGGTGAAGTTGCATTATATGGTAGTCTCCTGCTTGTGCGTAGTGAATGTTGGTCTTCTGACTATAGGAACTCAGAATATTTTCTGCAGGCTTGGGTGTCTTATGGCATATTCTTTGAGTTTTTTCTTGTCCTGATGATTTTTACCTCAGTGTCTATCTTAGTAGATAATCTAGTCAGGTAGAGGATTCCTGTATTAGCTCTTTTTTTGTTTCCGCTTTCATGAAATGTTACTCCACTTTTTCCTCCTCTTCATTGTATCTGCTGATAGGTCTGAGCATATTCTTATATGAGCACCATTGTATGTGACCGCCTTCTTTTCCTTGCTGCTCTTAAATTTTCTCTTTTCCCTCAAAGATGGATAATTTAACTCTATTGTGCCTTGGTGGGATCTTCCTGGAGTTTAGTCTAATTGGTGTCCTCTCTGCTTTCTGTATGAGTGTCTGATTCTCATTCATTAAGGTGGGGACATTTGCTTTCAGAAATTGCTTTGCTCATTTAGCTGATGACTTTTTCATTGTGTCTTTTTCTAGTATATCAATTATTTGAATATTGTTCCTCTCCATAGCATCGATCATTAATGTCAGGTTTTCTTCTGCCTCTTTTATTATCTTGTTTGACAGTCTTTCCCTTTATTAAAATCCACATGATTGACCTCAAGTTTGCTGGTATGAGTCTGTCTCTTCTAGTCTATTGGTGAGTCTTTGATGTTGTATTTTGCTGTAGTTACCTCATCCATTAATTCTTGTATTTCCCTTTGGTGCATGGACTTGATCTCCTCTATCATCATGTCCTTATTCTCTGTTGCTTCACCTTGTATCCTGCGTTACTCCAAGCAGCTTTATCTATATATCTTTTTTGTTGCAGATCAATGTCTGATTCTTCTATGAGCATTGGTAGGTTTATGACTACCTGCACTGTTGCAATTTTTTTCTTGTTTTCTTGCTGAGGATGTTGATGTGTGATCCCATTTGTGTGTCATTTTGGAAGAAATGGACAACCCGTCTCTGGGAAACCAAAGCACCCTGAGTTCTTTCTCTGTGTGACTGCTAAGATTTCTTTCGAGGTCTACCTTTAGCCTACGATGGTGATGGGTTGAACTGTGAGCAGGTCGCCATAGTGACTGGTGGTCAATGGCATTGCGGGGCCTCAGAGTCTGGGCTGAGGCAGGTATTGTAGATATATCACTGACTGGTTGGGACAGGATTGTAGCATGGACCTGGGTCTGGTCTTGATGGTCAGGCTACAGTTTGCAGTCTTTAAAATATTATTTGTAGCCCTAAACTGAAAGAGAGCTCATCGTGGGGTTGGCTTGTAGCTATCAGAACCTGTTGACTATTTCTGCTTTGTTATGTTAAAATCTATCCTGTGCTCTGGAGATTAGAGTTCTGGATATCTTGTTATATGAATGCTATACTAATGGCAGCTTATATTCAAAGTATCACAAAGGACTACAGCCTGGAATTGGAAGCATTTTACAAATATTTTTCCTTTTTATAATGGGTTTGTGGGTTCAAAGCTATGAATGCTGTCCCCCAGAGAAGGAGAACTAGATTTGGTAGAGTAGGTTTGGGGGCTGACTGAATCTCAATTCACCCCTGGCTGGTGAACTCCTATGTCACCCTTGGATCTATCCCGCCAGCACTGCCAACTGTGCTGTAGGGAATTGAACTCAGTTACCAGTCAATATCCAAGCAGATCTTCAATAGCTGCAAATTACTGTCTAATGAGCTGCTGTTACCTATGCTGGCAGGTGTGGAGCTGGGGAGAGGTGGAAAGGGAATGGCTGATGTAGTCACTCAATTCATGTCTTGGGAGGAGAGGTGCCAAACTCTAGACTTCAGGGGGAGGGTAGATATCAGTGAGGAGAACTCCGCTGTGAGGTCTAATGAATAGCTCTTGGAGGCTATCTGGAAGCCTGGGATTATGACCACTTTTAGACAGCAACCTGGGGAAATTACTGCTTGCTGAGAGTCAAAGGTGCAGGAAACTGTAGCAGACATCATCCAGCTGAACCTGGTGAGGAGTAGTGGAGCCCACAGGCAGATGCAATGAACACAGAGCATTTCAGTGAGTTCTCAAATTGCTTCATGAGTGTAAACCACAGGGGAAGGAATGAACCGGATCCTTGTACACTGAATCTAGTTTTAGCACCCACCTTCCCAGTATTGGCTTCCATACCTCTCTATTTTCTGGTCTAACAGCAGGAGTCCCAGGTCGGTGATTCTACCTGAACCCAAGCTTGAGTAGGTGACAGATGTTTTCTTTGTTATAAAAAAATTAACCTGTTGCTTCATGAAAAAATGACCAACAATGATAAAATTAAAGTTTTTAAGTGAAAAAGAGACTGGTAATAAACCTGTGATTCCCCACTGTGTGTTTGGGAGCTTTCTGCTGAGACTCTTATCTGATGAGATCTGTAGTGATATTGTGACTTTTAAAATTTGTATAATGAATGTGTCAACAGTTGGAACAGTTCTCTTAAATTAGAGAACAAATATATTTTCATATGACCAATTTATGATGTTACACAAGTTTACACACATAAATTCTGCTTAAACTGTAAGATAAGCTCATGGTTTTAACTGTAATTAAATATGAAACTCTATGTGCTACTATTTTAATTTCCTCATGCAACTAATCTTTAAAATCAATGACTTCTTGTGCTTTGAGGTAATATGATAAGAAAATAGCCACAATTTTCTGAAGAGGTTATTAAAATATCTGTCTTTCCAAATTGAAATCTATATGATATCTATTTTTAATATATTTTAGCCAAAACATTATCTTAAGATGCATTCTATGGAGAATGAGAGATGGGAGTCTAGCTGCCTTATACTAAGTTAGACACAAGCAAGATTTGCAAACATGTAAAATAATGCTACTCTTAAAAATGGTGTTTTTTATAAAGTAGCTTTTGTGGCAATTTTTTCAATTGTGGTTGCTAGGTGCCTATAGGGACTCTGAACAATAAAGTAACAACAACAACAACAAAAAGAATACTTGTCCTGCAACATAGTTGCAATTGTTATGTTACAGCTCATTTTTGCAGGTCATATTTTGACTCTACTAGACTTTAAGTTATTTTTCTATCAGCTTCAATGTGGACTTGGATACAAGCAATTATTGGCCTTTTCCCCAGTTAATCCTTGGTCTAATTTTGGCTAGTGATATTTATCTTCTTCATGGTCTCTATGCTTAGCCATAGTCAATTTGATTCCCTAATCTAATTTTATTTGCTGTCTTAACACTTTATTTTTTTATCATTTTATTGGGGGCAAATACAACTTTTATCACAATCCATCCATCCATCCATGTGTCAAGCACCTTTGTATATTTGTTGCCATCATCATTCTCAAAACATTTGTTTCCTTCTTCAGCTCTTGGTATAAGCTCCTCATTTTTTCCTTTCTTCTCACTCCCCCCTCCCTTATGAACCCTTGATAAATTATAAATTATTATTATCTTATCATATCTTACACTGTCCAATGTCTCCTTTCACCCACAATTCTTTTGCCCATCCCCCAGGGAGAAGGTAACATGTAGATCCTTGTAATTGGTTTCCCCTGTCTATCCCACCCTCCTTATACCTTTCTGGTATCACTACTCTCAGCACTGATCCTGAAAGGATCATCTGTGCTGGATTCCCTGTATATTTAGTTCCTATCTGTACCCATGTACATCCTCTGATCTAGCCAGACTTGTAAAGTAGAATTGGGATCATGAGAGTGAGGGAAGAAGGAGGGGAAGCATTTGGGAACTAGAGGAACTTTGTTTCATCACTGTCACACTGCACGCTGACTGGCTCGTCTCAGCCCCGCGTCCCTTCTGTAAGAGGATGTCCAGTGGCCTACAGATTGGTTTGGGGTCTCTACTTCACACTATCCCTCATTCAAAATGATATGATTTTTTTGTTCTTTAATGCCTGATTCTATCAACACCTCATGAGCACATAGGCTGGTGTGCTTCTTACATGTGGGATTTGTTGCTTCTGAGCTAGATGGTCACTTGTTTATCTTTAAGTCTTTAAGACTCTAGGTCCTATATCTTTTATAGCTAGGCACTATCAGTTTTCTTCACCACATTGTTTTCAGTGATCATGTTGGTAAGGTGAGCATCATGAAATGCCAGTTTAATAAAACAAAGTAAGCTTACACTGAGGGAGTGCTTGCGTTGAGACCCAATGTCCATCTGCTACCTTAATTCTAAATCTATAAATTATATGCACATAGATCTATTTTCCCATCCTTATATATACAATACATTTACAAATG
Source organism: Nesogale talazaci (assembly GCA_004026705.1). Taxonomy (NCBI): domain Eukaryota; kingdom Metazoa; phylum Chordata; class Mammalia; order Afrosoricida; family Tenrecidae; genus Nesogale; species Nesogale talazaci. Next base: position 75,221 of record PVJH01006089.1, read on the forward strand.
TGCATGCCTTTACTTAGACCTCTATAAGTGCCCTTTATCTCCTAGTTCTTTCCTCTGTTTCCCTTTACTTTCTTCTTGTTCCACTATCATGATCAGCCTTCAGTCAGTAATTTCTGTCAGTTACATTACCCTTGGTCAAGCCCTCTCTACTAGGCCTCCTACACTCTCCTCACCACCAATTTTGATCACTTACTGTTCCCTTGTCCCTGTTTTTTTTTAAACACCATTTCCTTTCCCCCACCTGCCCCTCTCCCATGTCCCATGGGCCTAGAACTTTGACCTGCAGAAATAATAACATGCACAAAAACAAGACAGAGCAAAACAAAGCAACAGAAGAAAACAAAACAACAACAACAAAATGACCAAAAAAGAGAGAAAAGTCTGAATACAATTCAAGAACTGTTTGTTGCTGTTCAGGAGTGTTTTCTGATTGAGTCTGATGGGGTGCCATGTCCTGATCCCAAACTCTATTTTTGGTACTCCCTCAGGACTTCCTTGCTCTGCTCCCCTTACTGTTCTGTTGCACACCCTTAGTGTTTTGCCTTGGTGTGATGGGGTCAGATCAGATGCAATTCCCATACTGTGTCTCCAGTGCTGTCCCGTGTAGGGCTATGGATCAGTGAGGGATTTCCTGTCTCATAGTGGGGCCAGCCATATGATCTCTGACTTGGCTGGTCTGATTGGGGATATCATCCTTAAGGTTTGGTGGGCCAGGATGTGCTCTGATTCCCTTATTTTTAATCTGGTGAGGTTCAGATGAAAAATTATTTGAAATGAATAAATTTTGGTCTTGCTGTGTTAGTCTTGGTGGACTAAAAAAACAAAGTATGAGAGGTTTATGTAAAAGAGCAGTTATATCTTGAGAAAATATCCCAGCCCTCCAAATCAAGTTCATAAGTCCAACATTAGCGCATATGTCTAACATTAATCTAGAAACTCCTCTTCAGACTCATGCAGCACATGCAATGATGCTGGATGCAGGAAGATCACAGATCATGTGGGTAGAAAGTCATGTGGATCCAGTGGCAGTGGAAGCATTTCAACACTGGCATGGGTCTTCATGGGTCTTCTCCAGCTCTCTGAGTGTCTGAGCAACAGGAAAGGTAAGGCAGAGAGAGAGAGAGAGAGAGAGAGAGAGAGAGAGAGAGAGAGCATGTCCTACCTCCAGAGATGAAGACAGGAGTTCCCAGAATCTTCAGGAGAAGGCCATGATCACATGAGGCATTATTGACCATGTCCTGATTGACAGTCCAGACTCCACTGTTTCTCAAGTTGACAGAATTTGATGTAGCTGCCACACTTGCAAAATTCTTTTATGTACCTGCCTGCATGACTGCATGATTTCTATCACTATGGGCATATTTTCCAATTACTGATCATTCTTCTTTGTCTCCAACTTTTGCATTCGATCACCAGCAATTATCAATATATTTTGATTGTATGTATGAATAATCTCAGATTGCACAAGTTGGTAGAATTCTTCAATTTTTTTCAACTTTGGGTTTAGTAATTGATGCATAAATTTTAATAATAGCTGTATTATCTGATCTTATTTTTTGGCATATGGCTTTTATACTATCACAGACAGCATTGCACTTCAAAGTAGATCTTGGGCATTTATTTTTGAGATGAATGTGATAGAATTCATCTTCAACTTATCATTTCCAGCATAATAAACCATGAGATTGTCCAATTGAAAATGGCAATATCAGTCCAGCTCAATAGTACTTAAAATAATGATCTTTCTGCATTGTATTTTATTTTTGATTATCCTTATTTTCTAGACTCATACTTCCTACATTTTACATTATTAATCGATACTTGTTAGTGTTTATTCTGCTTGAGTCATGTTATATATGCTAATGAAAATCCTGAAAGGTTACTACAATCACTGCATTACTCTGCACTTCATCAACTCTACTTTGAGGAGGCGGCTCCTCCTTTATTTATTTCGAATGCCTTCTAACCCAAGGCACTCATTTTCTAAAACTATACCAGTCAGTATTCAATTGCTATCCATAAGGTTTTCAGTGGCTAAATTTTTTTAGGTGGTCTGCTTCTTTCTTCTTCCTGATCTATCTTATTCTGGAAGCCGCCCTGAAATCTGTCTACCATGGTCCAATCTGCTGGTATTTGAAGGGTTGGTGATGTCATAGCTTCCAGCATCACAGCAACATGTGAACCACTACAGTTTGACAAAATGACAAATAAGTGGAAGCATCTGCCACCATGTGACTAAGCTATTTATCTTAACACATATGAACATTATTATTATTTCTAAAAGATAAGTGCATATTTCCTTATATTCTGAGTTTAAAATCTTCATTTGCTAATAGCTGTATTAGAAAATTATTTTCAAATTCATGTTTTACTTTTTCCCTAAACATTGCAGTTGGATGAGATTATGTCAGCCCTGTTCATTATCTTGTGTGGAAATATCTCCTCTTCTCAAATCTACCTCTGGAAGGCTGAATGACATTCACTGAATCCCACATGAGCTAAGGTGACCCAGACTCACTGGTTCTTTTCTTTTCACCTATCAAATGAGCCCATACATACTATGGTGGCTTGCAAGTTGCTGTGAAGCATTCAGGCCTTTGACATCCCTTGAGTAGCATGTTGGGTTAAAAACTTGCATGCAAGTAATTCCTGGTGAATCCAGATTTCAGTTGTAACTATCTCTAGTTTAAAGGGAGGGTGATGGGGAAGATAAAATTAAATCCAAATCAATCTCCCCCAGGGGAAACCTCCTGTAATTATCAATGTTTTCTTATACCAAGGATTGAGCAATTTTTTCAGAGGTATCCCCTCAAAAATTTACTACCACGGATTCAATGTCAATTTGCAGTAACTTTATGGGACAGAATAGAACTGCCTGAGACTTTCCAAGACTGTAAGTCTTTATGGGGATAGAAAACCCGATCTTTCTCTCTCCTGTGGAGAAGCTGGTCATTTCAAACTTACATTTAGCAGTCCAATGAAAAGCCACTACGCTACCAGGGTTCTTCAAGGTATCCCAACTGTACTATTTTAGCCCCTCTGTCAGCGATTTTGGATGGCATTCTCCATTTCAAGCACTGACTTTGAATATGTACAGCATAATGGAAAAGAGAAGTTGAAAGAGGAATAAAAGCTTTGCTGTGACATCCTTATGCAGATGGTAACGTATTCACTGCTTTCACATCCCACAGAACAAAGAGATAAAAGCTTGCGTTGCTGTAGATGAATTTAGCTTAGACACTAGAGGAAATTAGACATAACCAATCCAAGGATGACAATAGTCTGTCATAGGTCTCCCAAGGGAGAGTGTTAGCTTCCTCGGTAGATTTTTTAAAAGAAATGGTGGACAATGGTATTCTTTAAGGTGACATGAATGAGGTTCTATCTGGAGAAATGAAAAAGCACTTGCTAATGTCCCTTCCTCATCCCTTGCCATTCAATGATTATAAATCATATACCTGTAATAATCCATTCCCCTGGAAAAGGACACTTGCCTTATTTGCTTCTCCCTTAAGCAATAAAGTCATTACCCTTTCTTGGTTAAAACCTGCTCACAAACCTGCTTTTTTTTTGTACTGACTTTGCAGCTCAATTACTAGATTGATGAAAGTGAATATATCCCAGAAGTCCTTTTAATTGTAATGAAATCACAGAGCTATTTCTTCAAACAAACTAAAATATGAAGAAACACTAGGCCTCAATAAGGTGAAATGAAGATAAACTCTTTGGTGCTTGTGAGAAAGGCCAGATCCCAAATCAGCTTTCCAAAGGTACTTCATGGGTTCATTATAGAGATAGACCAAATCTACATGAAATAATCATAAATTGGAGCTATATGTCTTTCCACCTTCCAGAGTTCATGTACGATATTCAACTATACCATGTGCTCAATTATCTATGTTGACTCATAGTAAATAGTCACAGTAATGCCTCTAGTATTGTCACAGTAGCAGTAAAATATTGATAAGCATTTGATAAGCATTTTTATCATCTCCTATCCCAATAGACTCCAAAACCCTAACTACTCTCATAATTTCATAAGTCTTCTTTAATAACTACTCATCCATGAGCATGTCAGAAGACATTTGTGTTTCTTTTTATCGGAGGCCAGCATTCCTCTACTTATCTTTCAGTTCTGAGCTTAAAGACAAGCTTTCCTTTACTTAGTAAAGATTTCCTGGATGTTCCAAATTAGATTAAATAACCTAATACGATATACTTCTAATACCCAGCACATAAATTGTCTTCAGAGTATAAACCTATGACAGGAAGCCCTCTTCCCTGAGTGATGAACATCAGAAATGACTTCTCTTTGTGCAAAATGCTATGTTATGCCCCACAAGGTTTTACTAATCTAAAGCCAGATCAAAAGTCTTTCCTAGAACCCAGAGTTTATGTAACACAAATGCACATAAAGTTAAGGAAGCTGTTGACTCACAAAGGATAAAGAAGTATGAAACAGAGCCTAAATCTCTGGATATCCTGCTGAATATTCTTGCTGTACATTACTGTCATTCACCTACTTTTCTCTTTCATGGGACCCTTCAGACACCTAATCCAGAGGCACTATGCAGTCAGAGTCTCCACAGAGCTGAAATGAAGCCAGGATTTAACTAGCTTTAGAAATGAGGGCCCTAGAGGACAGGTGTGTTTTTGAAAGCCACTTCTGGCCTAAGTATAAAATCACGAGATAGAGTACTAAAATTTTGATTAAAAAGCAAGAAAAACAATTAACATGGAAAGAGGCTTAGCGACCACATGGAAATATTCCATTATTTTTCATTCTACTTTCTCCCCCACAAACTTTTGAAGCCCCTGGTACAATGTATTTTTATAGCATGACATTCCACTCTTTCTCTGAAGTTGACCCAATTGTATTAGAAATTCAAGAAAATCTGTGGTTATGTGGTACCTTCTGTCTAATAAAGCTATTTAAAACATTTTTATAAATAATTAATCAAAGTAACTCTCAAATGACATCTCTTCCAAACTAGCCCAACTTTTCCCACTAATGATGCATTGTTTTTCACTGTTAGACTGATCTAAATGTTATAGCGATCAAAGTCTGGCTGACTGTAATTTATTATTTTTTGGGGGGGGCATCACTGTCCTCTGGTGAGAGTAGGACACCCAGCCTTGCTCCTGGTGAGCTGCTGCTGGATTTGAACCGCCAACCCAGTGGGCCACAGGCCTTCACAGAACCACTATGTCACCGGGGCTCAGCCCGACTGTAGTTTTATTATCATGCACTCTGACTACTCTCTTCTTCTTGGTTTCTAAACTAAGAAGAGGCTTACATGTAATCCAACAAGTCCAATATCATGTGGGGCTAACCAGTACCTATTATTCTGACATTTCCCCTTGGGTGGATTGTAATGACTTCTAATGATACAGGAATTAAAATTTAAATTATTGTGAGGGTAGGGGAAAATGATGACCCTATAATAACTCATTGGTATTCAATTGTTCCAACCACTAACAGAATCTCCCACTGGTCTCTCCTCACTCTGATTTTAGACAAGATTTATGAAAAAAAATACTATATTTCAACAATAGTGAGATATATTATTTTTTCAGATTTATAACAATTCTTTAATTCTCCTTTTAATCGGGGGCATACTAAAGATTTAAACAGCAGCATTTTTTAGTGGAACATAAAATAATAGCGTATCTTAATCCCAATAAAACTGGCTGTCCTCATGGTGACTCAATCTCCAGTGACCCTCTAGGCCAGAGTAGCACTATCCCACAGGTTTCTGTATGGAAGCACCCTGCCACGCCTTTCTCTTGAAGAGCATCTGGTGGATTCAAACCAATGTCCAACCATTGATTTAGCAATCAGAAATCAGCAATCATAAAATTACCATGACTCATTGATTATAAGATGAAATGTGTGGGTATGTTTAAATCACCTGTAAGTTCAAAGAGAACATATTATTGCCTATCTTCCTATTGCCCTCTTGTTCCACATCCCAATCTTTGCCTTGTTTAAGCTCTGGGGAGCTGATATGTGTGGGAAGCATCAACTAGTCTCCCTGGACCTACTGTCTTCCCTTGGATATGAAAAACACTGGCAGGAGAGTTGGGGGATAGGAAAAGGGTGAGTAATATCCATGCCCATACTCTAACCTACTATCTCCCTTGCAGAGCCTCTAGGTTGACTAGTTCCCCCTCTTGAAGTTTTTTGGCTGCTACTTCTCCAGGCTATTAACTAACCTTGTCCCTTTTTCCTTCAAAGTTGGAGCTAATGTTGTTTCTTGACTGCTACTAGCTTAGATGTACTGCCTCATCTCTAGTTGCTTTTCTGAAGAGTTCTCCCACATTGCCGGTGAATCAAGTCCACCAATTGCTCTGAAGGAGAAAGGTATGGCAGAATACTTCCATAAAAATATGTGACTTTACAGAGTAGACCGGTGTGTACTTGCACAAAGAGGTAAATGATAAACAAGAAGATGGAGGTTGATTTATAAAAAACTATGGAGGGCAAGACACTGAAAGGTTTACAAGAGTTAAAGGCAACAGAAGCAAATAATGTTATACACACAATTCTACAACAATGGTTGAACTATGGGAAGAGGCTTAGATAGACATGCAAGCTGAACAGTTGTGGGAGGGATAATGGGAGCATACTCCCAAAACATATAATTTTGGTAGAGGATATTTGGGGGTGTATCCCTAACTTTGCTGTAAAAATGTCCATGAATGTGATGAAGCATACAAGAAACAAAGTTATGAATAGTTCTGAGAATAATCAAACACCTTGAGGGAACGGGGGATCAGGACCATAGTGCCAGTGGTACCAAGGTCTATTGGCATAACACAATCCAAAAAGATAATGTTCTATATCTTCCTTGGGTGAAAATCAGCGAAGTCTTAAAAGATTAGAATAAGCAACTATATAAGCAGCCATCTAAGGTACAACCATTGGATTTTCCCACCCAAAGGAAAGAAGAGTATTAAAAATCAAAAGATATATGGAAGCAATTAGTCCAACAAATAAATGTACCAAGCAAATGCCAATCTCGACAACCTTGATACCAGAACTTGTAGTGTCATTACCACTGCTTGTAGGACCATTACAACTGCTCTGAAAAGGCTCACTTTCAAAGGTCCTAGATAGAGTGGGGAAAATGCGAAACAAAACCAAGCTCATAAAATCAACCAGTCTTACTGGTTGTATGGAGACAGAGATGATCACTGAGTCCATGGTCCCTCATATCCTTCAAGTCTGGAACCGAATTCACCTCTTTGATAAAGATCAGCCATTTAAGATAAAAAACTGGCATTTAGTCAATAGCAAAGTTCAGAGGGTTAATAAGAAAGAAGGGAAAATGGAAACAGGTAACAGAACGAAGACAGGATAAATGATGGCACATCGAGGGGATTGCAGTGAATGAATTGACACCTGAATGTATGAATTGTATATAAAATTGGTGGCCTGCTCTGTAAACCTTCACCTAATACATAATAAAACATTTTTTAAAACTGGAGAGCAACCTCTAAGGTACAGTTATTGAGTTCTCGCTATTCAGAAAAAAAGGGCAATGAAAGATGAAGACACTTGAGATAATTAGCCCAATGGACTCATGAATTGCCCACAAGAACATCAGTCTCTATGGCCCTGAGACCAGAAGAATGTAGTGGTGCCTATTAATTGCTCTGAAAGGGGTCACATTAGAAGGTACTGAAGAGGGTAGAACAGAACTCCAAATCATAAAAGAGGTTAGGCTTCCTGGCCTAAGAAGCCGAGGGGAAGCTCTGAGGCTCTGGCCCTTAGTCCTCTCTCTCATCTGGAAATGAACTCCCTTCCATGGCTCTCCTTGTAACCACAGACAGGACTGAATAGGGGAACAAGAAAATCAAAGATGCACTCATCTCCTAGAATAATCAACCACTGGCTGAGCCCCAGTGGTGTAGTGGTTGTGCACGGGACTGTAGCCCACTGGGTTGGGGGGTCAAATCCAGGAGCAGCTCTCCAGGAGCAAGGCTGGGCCTCCTACTCCCACCACCAGGGGGCAGTGATACCAAACAAACAAACAAACAGAATAATCAATCATTTGTGATCCAAAGGACAGCGTTAACCCAAGGACAAAGTTCAAAAGGGTTAGAAAAGGAGAAGGAATGGAAACCAGAAAGCACTAAGACAGTAGTTCTCAACCTTCATAATGCCAAGACCTTTTCATATAATTCCACCCCCCAGTCATAAAATTATTTTCGTTGCTACTTCATAACTGTTATTTTATTGCTGTTATCAATCGTCATGTAGATATCTGATATGCAGGATTATTTTTATTGTTACAAATTGAACATAATTAAGGAATCAAGTTTAATCACAAAACAACATGTAACTATATATTGTCAAATATTTGTGTTTTCTGATGGTCTTAGGTGACCCCTGTGAAAGGGTCATTCCACACTGTGTTAGTCCGGTAGACTAGAGGAACAAATTCATACACATGCATATAGATATAAGGGTACGGTTTATATATAAGAGGAAAAGAATATTAAGAAAGCATCCCAATTCAGTCCAGTACAAAGTCATAACTCCGATATCAGCCCATATGCCCGATACCAGTGTATAAAGTCTCCTTCCGACTCACGAAGTCACAGGCCAGTGGTTGCAGAGTCCCGGCGTAGGCAGGGGTCTCCCCAGAGCTTCTCGCTTCCAGGGCTCAGGGTCCATCAACAGCATCCAGTAGTGGTAGAGGCAACTCAGTGCTGGCAGGGCTCCATGTGGCTTCTCCAGCTTCAGAGATCTGGTTCCATCAGGGTAAGGCCATGTGGCTTCTCCTCCAGCTCCTGCAGCAGCTTGCACACTGCCATCTTGTCTTGTTCGTAGTTCATTGTCTCTGAGACCAACTTCCAACAACTCAAGAGATGGCTTCTCATCTCCATGAGGGAAATATCACAAGACTTCCCAGAAGCCTCAGGAGAAAGTCATGCCCACACGGAGGCCTCATGGCTCTCTCCAGATTAACAGGCTAGACTCCACCCCTACATCTCAATCCTGAAATTAACATAAGCACATAACCGCTACACACCCTCATAGGAGTCACGACCCACAGGTTGAGAACCACCCCACTAGGAGGCCATGGAATAAGAAATGTTACAGTATGGAGACAGCAGTGAATGCAATGAAATAGAATGGTATGAATTGTTGAATGCGAACCTGATGATCTTCCCTGTAAATTGCTCACCTAATTCACAATGAGACATTTTTTAAAAATCAAAGATTTGTAGCCTTAGGCAACCTAGATTGTCCTTCAAGGTCACTATGAGTTGGAAGCAAACTGGACAGCAATAGATTTGGTTTGAGTTTTACTAAGCTTTCCTTAAATTCCCAGTCTAAAACTGCCATCCATTTCCTCCTGGACCCTAACTGATAACTTAAGTTCTTTAACCCTTGCTCCTCATGGGCAGGAAGCCTCTGCATCAGTTGGGAGCTTGTTAGACAAGGAGAAAGTCGGTTCCTCCCAGACCTACTGAAACAGAATCTGCATTTTAACAAGATCCCCAGATGACTCCCATGCACATTAAAGTTTGAAAAGCACTGGTTTAACACATCAGTGGATATAATCAAATCTACGATCAGAATGTTAATGGCTTATTAAGAGACTATTATCTGGTGTCCATGTCCACCGGGGGTTGCTGCTCCATCTAGTCTTCTGTTATTTGAATCAAAAAGATAATACCAAACCTAAAATGAAAATGTTGCTATTCTACAAATCTAAAGGATCTTATCTCCTGTAAGACATGGTTTATTCTCATTTTCAAAACAATTTCCTTCAAAATTGGATAGCACATTTGGGAACAAAAGCAAAGGGAAATAGTGCTCAGAATTAGAGTCAGGAATAAAAACCAGATCCACTAAATGCCATTGAAAACAGTAACCTAGAACTATGGGGATGACAACCTTGGCCATATTGCATAGACGTACTGGTAATTGGAGACTCATTTGTCAGCACTAAGCTATTCCTATTGATTTTCCCACCTCCACAAACTGGAAGTTTGGGATGCAGAATGAAGACATGATTGGAAACAAGATCTCTCTGGATGAAAAAAAAGAGAGAAAGAACAGTTAGTCAAATTAAGAAAGCAGGGCTCAATCATTTTTAGCACTTGTCTGGTTGCAAAGAGCAAGGCAGGATCGGAAGGCAGCTTCAGAACCTGGAGAATTTGCTGGTCTGTTTAAAAGACTACACATATTAGTCAAGGAAAACTCGGACGTGCTGTGTATGCAGATTGCCCAAAAGGCTTGTTTCCAGGATGAAGAGATTTATGAGAATACAGTTTAAGGTATTCATCCTCCTTACCATATAAAATTACCTTACTTTGTACCAGGTGTTCTTGAAAATAATCTGAAACTTCCTCGTATTAAAGGAGAAATGTCTGATTTATAGCTTGGGTTTCAACCTATAATGAGACATTCCATCCTGAGTGAGCTCATAGAGCCAGCACAATAATAACCCCAAGGTATCAGCATATGGAAAATCCTGTGAGGTGGACATTCCGCAGTCTGTGTCAGCCCTTTGCACTGGCCACGTTTGCTGGAAAGTCGACTCTCTGGGGCCTGGGGAAGAGGCCTGACTAACTAAAAGTAAATGGCACCATTCTTACAGTCTTTTGTTTTTCCCAAATAAAAAGGCACAGATAACACAGCATTCGCCAATTCACTATCTTTCACAAGCGCATTCTGTGACACAAATCACATCAATCATGTTGTGCGACCATCACCGAAGCCCACTGTCAAAATTGCCAGCCCCTGTGGTGAAGTGGGAACTTGTCGATTTGCTAACGGTAAGGTCAGCAGTTCAAAATCACCGGCTGCTCCCTGGAAGAAGGATGGCATTTCTATTCTCCTAAAGAGTTAGTCTCAGAAACTCACAGGGGCGGTTCTACCCTATCCTACAGAGTCCCTATGAATAAGCCGTGGATTTAGTTGTCAGTCTTTAATAGCCTCTTCTCTCCTGCCCCCATGTCATTTCACATTTCTCTTCGAGCTAGTTGGAGTACAGAAGAAAACAAAATCAGGTCTTTGTTCCTGAATGCTAGGCCTCAAACAGGTGGAGGTTGGGTTCACAGTCAAGTGGCAGAGAGGTTTGCTGATAGAGGTAGAAAGACACAAGTTATGAACATGAAGCAGATAACTCGCTGATGTTTCTGCAAATGAAACCCTCTCTTTTCATTGAGTATTTACAAGTCTTTTGCTCAGGCCTTCTTCTTGGTCCTCTACTCTCCTGGCACATTTCCTCCAGGCACTGTCAAGGATCCCTCCCCTTAAGTCCTTAAAAACCCCACTGTTCTAGGGTGGCATGGTGTTACATGTTAGCCTGCTAACCCTTGGGCCTCATAGTAACCCTAAGGTCAGAAGTTTGAAACCACGGGCTGCTCCTCAGCAAAATGAAGAGACTTTCTACTCCCATAAAGGGTTCCAGTCTTGTAAACTCACAGGGGTGTTTCTACCTTGTCCTACGGGATCACTGGGAGCCAAAATGGTTTGGTTTTAATTCTAGGGAACAAGGCATGCTGGCCAAGAAGAGACTGCCTGTGGTCAAATGTTAGCTTTGCCTTTAAATAGTCAAGGGTGTTTCTAAACCTTTTGAACTTGTTTTCTCAATGGGTACACAATAATCTTGTATGTTGTATTCTTGACAAGATGACATGCTGTAGTTGATGGAGGTACCATTGAACAGAAGCTGTCTCGGAGTGACCCCATGTACCACACAACAAAAACACTTGACAGTCCTGTGCACTTCTCACAGTGCTTGTCAATGGGTTTGACTCAAAAACATCAGTAGTAATCAATCTCATTGGGGGATTGCCCCCTTTTGCACTGTTCCTTTACTTAACCAGTCATAATGCCTTCTCCAGAGGTGGTCCCCCTTGAGAACATGTCCAGAGTATGTAAGGTGAAGTGGGGACATCCTCAGTTCCAAGAAGCTTTCTGACTTTACTTCTCCCAAGTTATATTTCTTCACGGACCCCCCCACCCCCTGGAAATTCATTCAGTATTCTTTTTCGATACCATAATTAAATTTCATCAATTCTCTTCCAGTCTTCTTGATTTATTGTCCAGTTCTAGCATTTGTATAAGATAAATGAAAATACTATGGCTTGGGTCAAGTGTACCCGAACCTCTTTCCCTAAGCACTTTAAAACTCTGAACCCTCAGGGTGATACCTTTGATTTTTTAAAGTCTAAAGTGGTTTTTCAGTGGATTTGCTCAAGGAAATACATCAATCGCTTCATTTCTTGACAGATGTTTCCATGAGCGTTGACTGTCGATCCAAGTAAAATGAAATTCTTGACAACTTTAATGTTTTTAATCCATGTAGTATGATATTTCCTATTGATCCAGTGATGAAGATTTTTAGTTTCCTTGTATTGGAAGTGTAATTCATACTGGGGCTATATCATAGATCCTTATTCAAATCCTCCTATTCCCTAGCAAGCACAGCTACATCGCTGATATAATACAAGCTATTCATAAGTCTCCCACAAATCCTACTGCCAGATTCTTTAAACAGTCCAGTTTCTTGAATTATTTGTTCAGCCTACAGACTGACTTAACATAAGGGAGGGATATAAGACCAAAACACACCTTTTCTAATTTTAAATCACTCAATAAATACCCCTTTCTTCTGTCTGAAGGTCTGTCTCTTGCTTTATGTTCAGGTTCTGCATGAGCACAATGAACTATGATTTCCATTCTGAATGTTAACCATAATTTTTTATCATTCACACAGTTGAGTGTCTTTGCATGGTTAATAAAACACAGGTAATCATCTTAATGGAACTCTCTACTTTTAGCCAAGAGCCAGCTGGTATCAGGAATGATAGCCTTCATTCCATATCCTATTTTCATTCTTGCTGAAAATTCTGGCAAGTCCATGTCAAACTAATTTGAATGATTATCAGAATTTTTCTTTCTTGTGATATTGATATTATTTGATAATTTATACATTTCATTGGATTATCTTTCTTTGCAATTGGAACAAATACGAATTTCTTTCAGTTGGTTAGCCAGACAATTGTCTTCTAAATATCTTGGCATGGATAAATGAACACTTCTAGCATTGCATGTTTGTTGGAACATTTTAATGGATGACCTATCAATTTATGAAGCCCTATTTTTTGCTAATACTTTCATTCCAGTTTGAATTTCTTTTTCATTTCACTTCCATTCATCCTTGGTCACACATTAGTTCCTGGAATAGTTGAGCAGTGACTTTTTGGTATAGTGCCTTTGCATAATTATCACTTCTCAATCACACTTTTGGCATCGTTCAATATTTTGTCCATTGAATCCTTCAATATTGCAATTCCAGTCTTAAATGTTTCTTCAATTGTTAGTCTGAGGACAATGGAGTGAGTTCTTCCCTTTTGTTTTCTGACTCTAGGTCTTTGCAAGTTTTGCGACTTTTCCTTCTTAAACTGTCCATTAACATCTTCTGTTCAGATTTTTTATATAATCATCTCTTCTGATCTCTTTAGCTACTCCACATTCAAGAGCAAGTTTCCCTTCTGATGTCCATTTTGGTCTTTGTGTTAGTCCAGGTAGACTAGAGAAACAAATTCATAGACACGCATATGGATATAAGGGAATGGTTTATATATAAAAGGAATGGAACACTGAGAAAGCATCCCAACCCAGTCCAGTTCAAAGTCATAAGTCCAAAATTAGCCCATATGCCTGATACCAGTCTATAATGTCTCCTTCCAACTCACGAAGTCACTGGTCAATGGGTGCAGAATCCCAGTGCTGACAGGGGTCTCCTCATGGCTCCTCGCTTTCAGGGCTCAGGGTCCATCAACAGCATCCAGTGGTGACAGAAGCAACTCATCGCTGGCAGAGGTCCCCACGTGGCCTCTCCAGCTTCAGAGCTCTGGCTCCATCAGGGCAAAGCCATGTGGCTTCTCCTCCGGCTCCTCAGAGGCTGCCATCTTGCCTTATCTGTGATTCATTGTCTCTGAGACTAACTCCCAACAACTGGACAGATAGCTTCTCATCTCCACCAGGGAAATATCACAAGATTTCCCAGATGTATCAGGAGAAAGCCATGCCCACATGGAGGCCTCATTGGCTACTCAATGGCTATCTCCAGATTAACGGCCTAGTTCCCACCCCTACATCTCAATCATGAAATTAACATAAGCACATGACTGCCACAGTCTTTTTTCCCCTTGTTTCCTGTTTCTTTAATGACCTTTTGCATTCTTCATGTACAACATTCTTTATGTCTTCCCCAAACCCCCCTGACCTTGAGTCATTACTGTTCAATGTGTCACATATATTCTTGAGATGCTCTCTAAATTCAGGTGGGATATAGTCAAGGTTATACTTTCCTCTTCTGGACCTGTTTTAATTTTATTCAGCCTCAGATTGAACTTTCATATGAGAAATGGATGATCTGGTTCCGTTGTCAGTCCCTGGCCTTGTTCTGACTGGATGACGTTGAGTCTTTCCATCATTTCCTTCCACGGATATTGTCAATTTGATTCTTGTGTACTCCATATGGTAAGGTCAATGTATATAATCACAGTTTATGTTGTTGAAAAAAGAAAAAAGTTATTTTCAATGAATAGGTCATTTTTCTTGTAAGATTTTTTTTGGGTGGAGGGGCATCACTACCCTCTGGTGGTAGTAGGAGGCCCAGCCTTGCTCCTGGAGAGCTACTTCTTGATTTGAACCGCCAACCCAGTGGGCCGCAGTCCCACACACACCACTATACCACCAGGGCTCAGCCCTGTTCTTGTAAGATTTTATCATACAATCTCTGTAGTCTTTTCCATCACCAAGACCATAAACTACCAATCCTTCTTTATTTTTAGCAGAATTATTTGAATAACCAGTAATTATCAATGTACCTCGATTGCATGATTGATTAATTTTAGACAACAGAATCTGGTAAGAATCTTCTGTCCTAGCACTAGTTGTTGGAACATAAATCTGAATAACAGTGTATTACCTGGCATCTTTGTACATATATGAACATCATCCTAACACTAACAGCTTTCTACCTCAGGATAGATCTTGAAATATCCTTTAGAATGGGGAATGAAATGTCACTCCTCTTCAATTAGTCATTCCTGGCAGTGTAGGCCATATGACTCTCAAATTCAAAATGTCCAAGACTAGTCCATTTCATCTCTTTACTATCTTGACTATCAATTTTTTATATGGTCCACTTCATTTTTAACAACTTCGATTTTTCCTAGACCCATACTTCATATATTTCCCATTCTGATTCTTAACGGATGTTTGCAACTATTTCTTCTTGCTTTGAGTCATGCTACATCAGCAAGTGATGGTCCCCAAAACTTTATTCCACACATGTAATTAAAGTTAACTCTATTTTGAAGAAGAATCTTTTCCCCAGTTGTATTTTGAGTGCCTTCCAACCTGAGGGAATCATTTCCTGGCACTATATAAAAAGAAGGTCAGGCTGAGCCCTGGTGGCAGTAAGTGGTTGAGTGCAGGACTGTGGCCCGCGGGCTTGGCGGTTCAAATCCAGTGGCGGCTCTCAGGAGCAGTACTGGGTAGAGCCCATGACCACCAGAGGCAGTGATGCCCACCCCCAAAGAAAAAAAAGGAGAAGGTGATGTTGGGGTTGCAGCTTACCTCCTCCAGCTTCACAAGGGGAAAGGAAAATCAAACTCTATATCGACTTCACCCATGAGGCTAATGTCAGACAGACACACGGTGGCAGTTACATAATCTCCTGTCAACTTGCAAAGGGGAGGAGTCTAGTCTGTCAATCAGGTCATAGCTCGATGACCTCATTTGGAGGCATGAAGGAGATACATAGCTCACTGGAGCCAGATACTGTCTCTGTTTGTCTCCCTGCTACATATTCCTACTGACAAGTCACATGGAGTTTTGCTGATGGAGCCACGTGGGACCCACGCCAGTGCTGAGAAGTCTTTCCACCTTTCGACCTGTGATCTTTCTTGCATGTGTTGCATGAGTCTGAAGAGGAATTTATAGACTGGTATTGGACATATGGGCTAATATAGGACTTATGGACCTGATCTGGACTGGGCTGGGATGTTTTCTTAATATACAATTACTCTTTTTGTTGTTGTTGTTTTACTCTGGGTTGTTTTTATTAAATAGTTTAATTGAGGGCTCTTACATCTCATCACAATCCATGTATTCATCCAGCGTGTCAAACACATTTGCACATATGCTACCATAATCATTTTCAAAACATTCTCTTCCCACTTTAGCTCATCTTATCACCTCCTAATTTCTTCTTCCTCCCTCCCCTGTCCTCCCTCCTTTGGTAAGTTATAGATTATTATGTTCATATCTTACATCTCTGCCATTGTCCCTTCACCCACCTTTCCACTGTTTGTCACCCTGAGAGAAGGTTATATAGCGATCCTTGTAATCAATTCCCCCTTCCATCCCCCACTCTCCCCTAATCCTCCTCGTGTCTCTACTCTCATTTTTGGCCCTGAGGAGTTCATCTATCCTGGACTCCCTGTGTTGTGGGTTCTTGTAGCAATGTGCATGTTCTGGTTTAATTCAATTTGTAAGGTAGAATTAAGGTCATGATGGTGCAAAAAAGGAGGCATTAGAGAACTAGAGGAAAGTTCTATGGTTCATCAGTGCTATACTGCACCCTGACTGACTCATCTCTTACCTGTGACCCCTCTCTGAGGGAATGGCCAAGTGTCTACAGATGGGCATTGGGTTTCCACTCCATGCTCCCCTCCCCTATTCACATTGGTTATGATTTTGTTCTAGGTCTTAGATGCCTGATACTTGACCCTATTATCACTTCATGATCACACAGGCTGGTGTACTTCTTCCATGTGGACTTTGTTGCTTCTCAGCTAAATGGCCACTTGTTTATCTTCAAGTCTGTACAATGCAAGACACTATATCTTTTGGTTACTGGGAACCATCAGCTTTCTTTACCACATTTGGTTATGCACCCATTTTGTGTTCAGCAATCATGTCTGGAAGATGAGCATCATAGAATGCCGGATTGTTAGAACAAAGTGTTCTTATGTTGAGGATTTACTTGAGTTGAGGCCCAATGTCCTAACTTGAGCTAGTCCTTTTTTTCACCTTAATTCTTAACATAGAGATGAGTACATAGTTATATTCCCTTGTCGTTATATATATATATATATATATATATATATATATATATACACACATATATATATTTACATGTGTACATGCCTGTATTTAGAACTTTATAAATGTCCTCTGCTTCCTAATTCTTTCCTCTATTTCCTTTAACTTTCCTCTCACCCCACCATCATGTTTGGCCTTCGTTTGGGTTTAGTAATTCCTCACTGCTACACTGCCCTTGAATAAGCCCCACTAGGCATCCTACAGCCTTCTCTCCATTGATTTTAGTTCCCTTGTTCCCTTGTACCTGTATTGGTTTCTTCCACCTCCCCTTCTCCCTTATCCCCCCAGAACCATTGGTTCATTCTTTTCATCTTTTAATGATTTATCCTGCCTATCTTATCTAGATAGACATGCAGATACATTAAAAGGGGGCAAAAACCTAGGTCAAGCCAAATAAAACAAAGGAAGTCAAGAACAACAAAACAACAACCAAAAGAAAGCCACTGTCAAAAATGGAAGAGCCTATAAATAGTTCAAGATCTGTTTGTTGGCTTTTACAAGTGTTTTCCAGTTGAGTCTGTTGGGATGCTACACTCTGTCTTCAAAGTTTATTTTTGATATTCCCTGGGGATTTCATCACTTTGCTCTCTTTGCTGCTCTGTTGCTTGCCCTTAGTGTTTTGCCCCAGTTTGACGGGGTCAGATTGTGCTCCATTCCTGCACTGTCTTCAGTGTTATTCCCCACATCACTATGGTAAGAGAGGGACATCCTGTCTCATGGTCGGGCTGGCCTACTTTTTTTTATATAAAGCTTTCTCACACACGTATGAATGTCTCCGGATTTGTTTCTCTAGTCAATCCAGACTAACAAACAGACTCACCTCTATTCTCTATGCCTTTTTAACCCTATTCTAACACCAGCCACCCTCCCCAGAGTTCTCTACTCCTTGGCTGGGTTTGATATTCATTGCAATGGTCCCATAGATTTCATGGACAATGCTCACGATTGTGGGGTTACTAGGCATGTTAACAGGTTGCAATTCAGGTGAGAAATTTTCAGACTACAGTTGTTCTATGAAGGCAGTTTCTTCTTTGCCAAACCTCAGGCAGGTCTCTCTGGTTTTCAACCTCTGGGGTGGCCTCTCCCTTACTCAGTTTTACATACTTTATGGGCTTGCAAGCCCACTGCTCTTTTTGATGCTCTGACTCATGGTTCTGCTACTACTCATGGTTGTTGCTCTGCCACTCCTTTGGTGTCAAAGTTGTCTTCAGAATCAAGGAGGTTCAACATGCAGGGATCTTCGGGTCCAAAGGACTCTCTCTTGTCTAGCTCTTCTCTCTTGATAGTAGTGAATACCTTGTCACCACGCCACCCCCAAGCCCCCATGCTTCTGAGATGGCTCATTTTATACCAGCTAGAGGGCAATTAACGTGGTTAACAATCACTAACAGTTGAATCATAAAATCCAATCAGCGTCTTCCCCACTTTATTACACAGACCCATCAGGAAAAGGAAAGTCTTATGATGGGAACAACAAAGGCTAGGTCTAGGAGAGTCATATTGAACACTTCACTGTCTAGCACACTCTATCAGTGTTGTGCTACTATTCAGAAGATTTTAAGTGGCTAATATGTCTAGAAGTCGATCACTAAGTCTTTCTTAGTCTCGTGGTTTGGAAGCTCTGTGCACCCAGAGTGACCCCACTTGAAACGCCAGGGACCTACCATCTAAAATCCCAGCATCAGTTCAGTCATCACCACACCACAACCTGACAAGAGTGGTGGCGATTTACATCTGTGTTCAGTAGCGCAAAGCTGGAGAGAGAAAGAGAGGAGGTTTTTACTTTCATTATTAAACATTCTGTTTAGTGTTAACGTTTTGGAAAACACAGAAAGGCAGAACAATTGAAAAGCTTTCTACACTCACAACAAACCCTATTTTAATGTCTCCTCTTCGAGAGCTATGTGGTTACTGTCTCTCTTCTGCCCATCTCCCTCTTTGAGACCTTCTTTCCTCTGTCCTTTGTGACATACTTGGTGCCTTCACATCATATTTCCTTCAGCTCCTCCGCCCACATGCTCCTTGGTATTGAAAGCTGACTGAGAGAGGCTGCAAAGGCTAGCTCTCACTTACTCCTCTCCCTCTACAAAAGTTTAACATACTCTGAGCTCATTTTCCTAAACCTGCAGCTCTTGCCTAGGATAATCTAGTAGGACACCTGCTTATGGTTGTAATCGTACTCACTCCAGAAAAGAAGAAAAGCAGGAATTTCAAGCAGTGCAATAAGAGATCCATTTATTGGATGGGAAATCACCAAGTACATATTATTGATATATTCTGAGCACACAAGGAGATATGATATGATAAGAAGAGCATGGACAAGGAGGGCCTAATTCAAATTGAACTCTTCAGTAGCAAGTGACTAGCTTAACCACTCAGTCTCAGTGGTTAGTCTCAGAACCCCTCATCAACATGCTCTCCAGCTTAAGACGCCACATGCATATAGGTCCCGGAGAATTATTGGTGCAAAGTACTGTGATTACAAGCCTGAATAGCATCTTTTCTGTGTCCTCCTGGAGCTTATTGTCAAGGAGAATAAATAAAGAATATATAAGCCAAAAGGCAAGCCCACAGTCAAATTATTTTTCACTCCAGGCAACTCCATATGTACATACCAGTAATTGTGATACATAATTTTGGAATGCCTATTAAAATGTGTGTGTAGCTCTAATGTGTAGTGGCTTATTTATTGAATCCTAGCTGGAAGGTCATTCAAACTCAGCAGCGCCTCCATGAAAAAGAGAAAAATAAGATTTTCTGCTCCTGTAAAGGTTTATAGTGTCAAAATCCCAAAGGGCCAGTTCTAGTCACTCTGAGCCAGAATTGAGTTATGGTGGACACACGCACACACACACACACACACACACACACACACCAAGAAACTTCCTCAGAAAGTAGAAGCAACTTAACCAAGTTCACACAATTGGAAAATACAAAATCATAATTTGAGCCCTAGCCTGCCCAATTTCATCTTGCCTCTTGTTCTCTTTAGAAAGCAAATCTTGAACACTGGTAAGCCTCATTTCCTTGAAGCAGCACCGTGGGTTCTATTTTTTACATGTGACTAGAATTTAGATCAGAATTTATCATAGGAAGGGTGGGAGGTTGGGAGAAAGATCTAGGGCCAGATTTAGATTCTGTTGGGTCTTCTTCATATGAGGCTGTCCAGCAAGCTAGAGATTTACTGTTAAGGCTAAAGTCACATGACTTATCAGTAGCCTTATTACTGATTTGCATGGTCATGCAGACTTGATAAGAGATGCCAGTCCTTGCTATCCTTGGAAAAGGATAGCATGCTTGGTAAAAGGGAGGAGCACCAAGAAAAAAAAAGAGCAACGTCTTCCCCAAGATGGATTGGCATCCTGGTTGCACCCATGGGCTCCCGCACAGGACTGACTGCAAGGCTGGGACATGTCTGGAGAGTGTCTCCTTCTAAGTGCATAGTGGTGCCATGCGTCAGAACCAACTAGAAGGCACCCTAAGAGCACAACCACAACATGAATCTGGAACTGGTACTTTGAACAAATCTATAGATAACTCATCAATATCATATTCTATTATAAGAGGTTCTCTAACGTCAAAAATGTTTATTGTTTCCCTATATATAAAATGTGTCATAATATTGCAATGCTCGTTTGTCACTTCCTAGGTTTTATACTGAGAGCTTCCAAAAACTGAAAGAAAAGGTTTCCATTTCTCTCCTAAGGCTCTGGTTTTATTCAAAGTCTAAGCAAGAGAGGAATGACAGAATTCACTTAGGAAGGTTCTTACTTCTTTCCAATAATTCAAGTTCCTTCTCCACACTAACACTGCACCCTACCAAGGAGGGGGACAGATTTCTGTGGCTCATAGAATTTCCACCCAAAATACAACTCTGTGTTGCTGGAGTTTTCCTTTTTTGTCCAGTTAGTGGGTGTGAAAACAAATTTTTTGTGATTTTAATTTACAATGTCTCGATTACATTGAACATCTCTTCCTATGCTTATGAACATATTTGTATTCCTTGATCTATGAAAACCTGGTCAGGCCTTTTATCCATTTTCCCACTGAGTTGTGTTGATTGACTTGCAGAAATTCTTTTGTAGATAATAAGCTTATATTAGTTCATTGCTCTTGAGCTTCCCACTTCTACTAATTTATCCATGCCAATTCATCAACAAAGTTAATTTTGTGGAAAACTTTCTCCATGCATGTCTACCTAATCATCTCTAAAATCTCCTCGGAATGCATCCAGCAACCTTTTGAAAATATATTTGAGGACACAATACTTTTTCAAAAAGGACACTTTTTCTTTTAACCTCTCCCTCAAATTAGGGAAAGTGCCAGAAATGGGAATCTTTAAGGATCAAAGGTTCTCAACAAAATATGAAGAGAGGAATTTTGCTCCCCCAATATCCATCTTTATAGTTCTTGATTTGATAACATATTTAAGCACACACACACAAATTCCAGTTCGTGTATACTCCTTAATTCCTTCATCCTCTCATTATACTGCCTACGAATTATAGAATCAATATAAAAAGCCGAGGGTGCGGACAAGGACAGCATGAAACTGGAAGCGGAGAACTTCTCGGGGTTGTCTCGGTCTATAGGGTGTATCATGTTTAGGGGGAGAGCGGGGAGAAAAATGCATTTTGAACTGGTTTCAGTTACTCATGTTACAAAGGGGGTGTCCATGCCTAGAACAGCTTTCATGGATTTATTTGTCAATTGACATAAATTAAAACCAGACTAAATTTCATTCTGTCTCTTGGTTTTTTTTTTCTTTCATAAATTTTCCTTGCCTTCTTTCTACTCTCTCTACATCACCCTAGACCCTCGTCTCTTCATATAGTTACAAGCAATTTTGTTTTATGCTTACTCAAGAAACATTTCTCCAATCCTCTGGGTCCCTTTCTGCCTGCGGGGATGTTTTCTACTCTCTTTCATCTCGCCCTCTCAGTTATCTCAGCCCCTTCTCAGAACCCCTCATAAACATCCTGAAAGAAGGGGAGGGCTCAGGCATGCTGATTGAGTGGTTTGGAGTTTTTGTTTTTTGAGATGAGGAAACATCAGGCTAAGTTTTTCCTTTCAGAAAACATCCTTTTTATATTAAGGCAATCATTTCTCCTCCTCATCCTTCTTTTTTTTTTTTGGTTGTTATTTTAGCAACAGCTGAGAGATCTTAAAATCATAAAGCCTCCTAAGTACAAGAGCTTATCTACCCTAGGAGAGGCAGCCTGTGAATGATAGGGGGGAAAGTGAATATTTTCCTCATTCAGGTTGAGTTCAAATCCAAGATTCACCTCTTTCCAGGGGTCTGGGTCCTCTCTGAGTTTGGGTTTCCTTCTCCATAGAACATTTAACACAAGTTCTCGAGGTGGCATCATTTTCAATCAACTGACTACTAATCAGCTACTAACCTAACCCTTGGCAGTGGAACCCATACACACCCCACCCACTGTGGGAAAAGTGATTGTGATATGCTTCCATAGAGATTACATCCAGGAAAACACCAGAGAACCATTCTATTACATTACATAAGGTCATCATGAATGGAATTGACTTGAAGACAACCGTTTAACAATATTGCAGAGATTTTCAAGAAATAAAAGGAAAGTCTTCATTCCTTGTTCCTGTTAGAATTTTGACCTATATAAAGTAAGTTGAGTAGAAGACTTGTGGAACCTAACAGAAGTACTGGAAGGTTAGGTAAAGTCCAGTACAAAGAGCTCTACCTACTAATGCTTTAGGAGGGAAGGGCTGCAACACCCAAGGATCAAGCATGGGAATAATCAACCACAACTTTTGTTGGTCTCATGGCAGTTTCTTAACTAGAGAAAAGACAGCCACTCTATTAACAGTCAAATCTCTCTCCCAATCAACTAGCAAAGTTCCTAATGAAATGGAATTCCCTTAGGAAAGAAAAGTAGATGATAGATGTAACCCCAAATTAGCCAAAGCTTACTACATTGGCCAATACAAGTCTGTCAGCTTGTTCTAATCTGGTGACTTGTTTGTTTGTATAACGCTGAACTCTATGTCACTGGTATATTAGATGCCAGTAGGGTCACCAAAATTAGACATTTTTCAGCTGAGCTTCCAGACTAACAATAGACTACAAAGAAGGAACAGGCTATCCACATGAGAGGAATTCTCACATGCCATAAAGTCAAGTCTGACTCATGGTGACCCCTTTGAGTTTTCACGACTGTAACTGTTCCCAGGAGTAAAAAGTTCTTTCTTAAAGAAGAGTGACTGATGGTTTTAAACTGCTGACCTGTGGATTGCAGCCCAACAAGTAAACATTATGCCACCAGGGCTCCCAGGAGGAGTTATTCACTGTAGACTCCACGGAGAGCATTGAAACACCTGTCAGTTATCACATACCTAATGAACAGAAGCAGAACACTGTCAGTGATAGGACCAGAAGATGAGTCCTTTAGATCAGAAGGCACTCAAGTGATGACCAAGGAAGAGCTGCCATTTCAAAGCAAAGTTTGTCCTTATGACTCGGTGTAGAGCCTGTGGAAATAAAGACTTCAGGATATTCTCATGGGCATAACTCAAAATGAGAAGAAACTTTCCCTAACCTTTGGTTAATACATCTGTTTGGTTGCACAGTTTTTCAACTCCATTTTCTTTTCTTAGGTCAAAACTGTAACTGGAGGACAATGAGTGAAGAAAAATTTTTTACGAATCTAGGTAAATTGGAAGTCATTAAAAAGAAAATAGAATACATAAAGATTGAGATGCAAGCATTGGTGAACAAATGATTGACATGCAAGCATAGTGTGGAGAAGGAACATGGACTGTCGGAAAGAAGTAAGAACCTTCCTAGGTGTATGCTGTTATTCCTTTGTTGCTTAAGCCTTGAATAAAACTGGCATTGACTGGAATTATCGCTTTTGAATCAGAAAATCATATGATTTACCATGCTAGGAATAATATAATCGAGGAATGGCTTTGCATTCATCATCAAAAAGGACACTGCAAACTATTTTGAAGTACAATGCTGTCTGTAATAGGATAATGTCCGCTTATGAGGATGTCCAATCACTACAAATATTATTCAAATTTATGCACCATCACTAAAGCTAGCGATGAAGAAATTGCATAATTATACCCATATCTTCAATTTGAAATAAAAGCAAACATTCAAACAAGAAATATTGCTAACTATCAGCCATTGGAATGGAAATGTTGGAAACAAAAAGGAAGGAACAACAGTTGAAAAATATGGGCTTGTTGATAGAAAGAAAGCCAGAGATTTCACGATAAAATTTAGCAGGACCAACAACTTGCTCATTGCAAGTAGAAATTTTCAACAACACCAAAGGTGACTATGCACATGGACTTTTCCAGATGGAAAAACACAGAAATCAAGTTGACTACAGCTGTGGGAAGAGCCAATGAAGAAACCCAACATGAGCAGTTAAGACCAGACCAGGAATGGCTCATGTGCAAATTCAAATTGAAGTTGAAGAAAATTGAAACAAATTCACAAGAGCCAAAATTTGATCTTAAGTATGGCCCTCTCCAATTTCAAGAACATCTTGAGAACAGATTTACTGCATTAAATGCTGAATAAAGAAGACCTGGTGAACTGTGGAAAGACATCAAGAACAGCATTCACTAAGAAAGCAAAAGGCCATTAAAGAGATAGGAAAGAAAGAAAACATTAAAGTGGGTGTCAGAAGAGATTCTGAAACTTGCTTTTAACTGTAGAGTAGCTAAAGTAATGAAAGAAATGATGAAATCAAAGAACTGAACAAAAATTTCAAGCACAATGTAAGAAGACCAAGTCAAATATTATAATGAAATGTGCAAAGATCTAGAGTCAGAAAGCCACAAGGGAAGAGCATGTTCAGTATATTTTAAACTGAAAGAACTAACGAGAAAAATTAAGACATGAGCTAAAATATTTACAGATTCTATGAGGAAAATATTGATTAATGCAGGAAGCATCAAAAGAAGAGGGAAAGTATACACAGTCATTATATTGAAAAACAAAAAACTAGTTGACATTCACTATTTCAGAAGGTAGCATATGAGCAAGAATCAAAAGTAGCAAAGGAAGAAATAAAATCTTCACTTAGAGCATTAGCTAAAAACCAAGTTCTAACTAAAGATGGAACAAGTATTGAAATATTTCAACAAACTCATGAAGTGTTGGAGACACTCGCTCATCTATGCCAAGAAATTTGGAAGACAATGACTTGGTCAACCAACAGGAAGGATGCATATTTGTTCCCATTTCAAAGAAAGGCAACAGTATACACATATTATAAAACAATATCACTGGTATACATGGAAGTAAAATTTTGCTGAAGATCATCCAACAACAGTTGCAGCAGGACATTGACAGGGAGCTTCTAGAGATCCAGTCCATAGTCAAAAGAGGATATGGAACAAGAGCTGTAATTTCTAATTTTGGATCTTAATTGAAAGCAGAGACTACCAGAAAGATGTTTTCTTGTGTTTCATTGATTATGCCAAGGCATTCAACTATGTGGATGCTTTCTTGTGTTTCATTGATTATGCCAAGGCATTCAGCTATGCAGATCATGACAAACTATAAGAAGAAAGGTAATTGCAGAATATTTCATTGTACAGATGCAGAACCTGCACATGGATCAAGAGAAAGTTGTGGGAACACAACTAGGGCATACCACATGATTCAAAATCAAGAAAGGTGTCCATCAAGATTATGTCCTCTCACCACACATAGTCAATCTGTCTGCTGAGCAAATAATCAGAGAAGCTGGATTCTATGAAGAAAAATGAACCATCAGGATTGGGGGAAGTCTTATTAAGAACTATTCATGCACACGACACAACCTTATTTACCGAAAGTGAGGTGGTCTTGAACCAGTTGCTGATGGATGAAGATCATGGATTACAAATTTTAGTACATATTCCAGCTCAATATAAAGAGAACCCAAATCCTCTCAACTCAACTAATAAGCAACATCACGATAAATGAAGAAAAGATTGAAGTTGTCAATGATTTTGCCTTACTTGAATCCACAATCAATGCACATGGCAGCAGCAGTCCAGGGATCAAATGACACTTTGCACTGGGTAAATCTGCTCCACAAGATCTCCTTAAGGTGTTGAAAAGCAAGAACGTTACTTTGAGGACCGTTGTGGTGACCTAAACCATGGTATTTCAATTGCCTCATATGCATTTGAAAGTTGGACATTGAGTAAGGAAGGCTGAAGAAAAAGCAATGCATTTGACATATGGTGTTGGTGAACAATATTGAAAGGACCATGGACTGCCCCCAAAGCAAACAGGTGTGTCTTGGAAGATGTATGACCAGAATGCTCCTTAGAGGCAAAGACGGTGAGATTTCTTCTCACATACTTTGGACATGCTATCAAGAGAGATCAGACCATAGAAAGAGCGTCACATTTGGTAAAGTCGAGGGGAGGTAAAAAAGAAGAGACTCTTGAAAGAGATGAATTAATGAATTGATGTAGTGGCTGCAACAATGAGCTCAACATAAGAGCAATTGTGAGGATGATGCAGACGAGGGCCATGTTCTTGGACGTAGGGACACTTTGAATTGGAAGCAACTCAATGGTGTCTAACAGCAACAATAACTACATTGGCACTTGATGCAACTTCTATAATTTGACTCGTTTGATTTTTGCTTAAAGTCTTAAAAAACGGAATCCCTAGAATAAGATCCAAGAGCTAGTTTTACTTTGTACGAAATGCAATAGTCATCTACCCATGCTGGTCTGTTCTGTTGATTTATCAATCCATAATAAATCAGTTTCACAAAAATTATGATGAAACATTATAATGAACCCAGGTAAACAATCCCTCCATTAATGTAGAAACTGAAGGGACTTCTGGCAAGATGGCTACTGAGTAACACGTCCCAGAGAATCTCCACAGAAATCCGCACAGGAGAGTTGCTAAGAGGGAAATTCTACTTTGTGGGGTCACAGGCAGAGCATCCTAAAGGTAGGCACAGATCCACTAAGTTTTGAGGACTTGGATCTTTGGTCTTACACAGTGGAGGCCAGCTAGGGTTTAACCTTCAACTTGCCACTGTCTCAGCCAGAGCTGGAATCATTTCGATCCATCACAGGGGCTTTATCTCAACACAGCCAGAGCCTGCTACCACTTTGAGGCAGGGTTTAACCCACCCCAGCCCCACAGAAATGGCTCAAGGTCCAGCTATATTATTACTTTTGTTTTTCTCTTATCTCTTTTCCCCATCAATCTCAGCAGGATCAGAGTTTTATTCCTTCTTCTTTATCTCACAGACCACTGTTGACCTCCAGGTCATTCCCCTTAGCATAGGACATTTTCAATTGCCTTCCACCTACCCAGGAGAGCTCCACCCTCTGCAGAGTAACTATAGGCTGTGGAAAACCTGCCCACCTTCCTCCAAGGGAAATTCTGCTTCCCTAACTCCAGGGGAAATTCTACTTGCCCACCCTCTGAAGTCAACACATGGCTGTGGATATCATACCACCTTCTTTGGGTGAAAATCCTGTCTGCATGGCTAACGGAGCTCCTACCTGTCCTCTGTAGTCCCACATGATGGAGGAAACTTTCTCCCACCTGCCATAGTGCCTTACGTGGCTTGAGCTTGACCAACACTTGCCATTACTCCAGGCTGCTATGGGAACCTCTGCCCAACTTCTGCAGTGATCTAGTTGACCAGGGCAATTCCGCCCATGATTTGCAATGTTCTTTACCAAAGCAGGCACATCCACCTGCCTTCTGTTGCACTCCCATAGCAGCACTCACAACCCCCCCAAACACATATCCTCTATGGCACCCCAAACTACTATGGGCCACACTATCACAGCTACTTGTGGGATCACCCAGTGCAGCACCATCCTTCTAGGTCCACAACCACCTAACCAGTGCCCTCAAAGGGGACCATCCAACTTGCCCTCCAAATAAAAGAATAATGGTTGACTAGGGAAAGAATAAAACCACAGGAAGATAAAGTCGTCGGCCAATTCCATGGTGAAATTAGTTGCAGACATTTTGAAGAAGCATTCCTACAAGTCTCCCAGAGAAAACCCAGTGCTCGTCCACTCTCTAGAAAATAGCACCTGGCTCCTCTAAAACAAAACAACACAAACAGTTATCAGCCCCAACAACCTCAATGAAAAAACCAGGAGGAACAAAATACAACGTCAGAAGATATCCTGAAGAAGAGGTGCATAGAAGAAGCAGATATTGAACTGCTGCAGAAAGAACCTTTCAGAATGCTGCTTGGAGTTATGCAGGAGATGAGGGAAACCATAAAGAAAGAGGATGAAATGACAGAGGAGATAAAGTCCATACACCAAAGATCTTAGGGATGAGATAACAAAAACCAGTAGCAGACCCAGGAACTTGGTCAAACGACTGGAGCAGGCAGAGAACTGCAATAGTGACCTAGAGGGCAGCCAAGCAAACTTTAACAAATGTGAACAAAAATCTAAGAAGATAATCGGAGAAACTGAAGAAAACCTAAAAGCTACATCTGTTATGAAGAAGAACAACATCAGAATAAGTGGATTACCAGAAGAAGGCAGAACAAAGAAGTCATCATTAAAAATAGTGAGAAAATTGTTGGAGGAAAACGTCCCCAGTTTAATGAATGAAAACCAGTAGCCATTCAGGAGGCTGAAAGAACACCAGGTAGATTGAATCTCAAGAAGTGACCAAGGCACATAATAGTTAATCATTAACATAGAAACTAACAAGTGAAGGGGTTAAGTTGTTTGCAAAATCATATAATGTACATAATGTTTGTGTTTTAAAAAAGTCTGTGTTAACTTGTCATCATGTCAGGAACATACGAATGCTAACTATTATGAATGTTAGATACTCAATAACTAGTTTGATGACAAATGGAATTTAATCAAAGAGTAAAGCACTGTGAAATCAGATGGGAGGAAAACAAAGAAAGAAACACAGGCTCAACAACAACTCACTGCTGGCAATTCTTTTTGGCTCATAATGACCCTTAGTAGAACTCCCCTTTATTTTTCAGAGGCTGCAAATTTATATGGGAGCAGGCAACCTCCGTTTTCTCCTGGAGTAGTTCTGAACTGTAGATCAAGAGGGTAAAAGCCCAACAGTTAATCCACTATGCCACCAAAGGTCCCCATATGATTATTTAGTAACATTTTTCAAGATCTACTATACAACTCATTTGACTTTCGATATTATATTGTTACCATAGAGCAGGAAAGAGCAAACCTATAGATTGTGCAAAGTCTTGTTCTTGACAGATTATCT